>JAJOZX010004251.1:0-25000 GCA_023014485.1 Bathynomus jamesi
CTGGTCAATATGGGGGATGTGGCAATACTGTAAAACCGAGATCGCGCAGTTTCTGAACAGTTTTAGCAGCTGTATGAGGCTTCGCGTTATCATGGCGGTAGTGAAGATGGTGGTATCCCCCATTAACTAGTCGCCGACGTTTTTTGCTGAATTGCTACCTTCAAGCGATCTAAATGCTGACAGTAAATATCAGCATTTATTGTTTGTCCACGTGGCAATACCTCCAAAAGGAGAACACCCTTGCAGTCCCAGTATACCGAGAGCAGATGTTTACGAATGGTCAACGTCCGTTGAACTTCCACATTTGGGATATCACCATCTCCTCTCCAACTCATATGGTGATAGCTGCCATCATTGTCCCAATAGATCCAAACTTCGTCCATTGTAATTAATTGTCCCAAAAAATAATTTGCAGCATATTTCTCCAACAACTCTAAACATATTCGTTCACGGTTTGCCTTTTGTTCAACAGTTAAATAATGTGGAATCCATCGATTAGATAAATAACGTTTCCCAATCTGAATAAGATGCTGCTGAATTGTTCTGTGACAAACTCCCAGTTCTAATGCAATACTCCTAGTCGTAGCATACTTCTCTGTATCCAGAAAGTTTTGTATACCTGTGTTCAATCCAGTGATGGTCGACCACAACGTGGTTTATCATCGACATTGAAATTGTTTTCCTTGATTGAGCCACCCACCGACGACATGTACGTTCATTTGTTGTTTCAGCACCAAGTGTCGAATTTATCTCTGCTGCTATGATTGCAGGTGACATTCCACGTTTCCAGAAGAAATAAATCAGCTTACGTTAGTCTCTTCGTTCAAATTTAATGCTTAAAAATAAGCAATAAATGATAATTGCAGCGAGAAATGAATGAAGAGAAAATGATGATGGCTGACGGTTGGGTAGGCTAGGCGCTATGTAGCGCCTAGCCTACGCATAGCCTACGCATAGTGTTCGAAGCACGAGAATTATATATTAAATAAATCAACTGAATTTCAGTAGCCATAGACCTCATAATTACAAGAATATCAGCGTTTATTCATCGGACAAAACTTTGTATACAATCCTGTATATATTATATATATATATAAATATATATATATATATATATATATATATTAAACCGTTGTAAATAAAATATTTCAGTTAATTAAGTTACAAAATATGTTTAATACATTTCTTTAGTGGAAAGTGTGCTCGTAACTCGTTCAGATATATATATATATATATATATATATATATATATATATATATATATACACAGTGTTTGGCTTCCCGCACTTTGAGCCTGTCGCGGAAATCTGACTGAGTCAGTCAGCAGACTCTCGGTCGTTCAGTGACTCTTGACTCCATTTCCACAAAGCAGAGTCACCGTTCCCCCTTTTCTTTTTCCTTTTTACGTACATAATTTTCACTTTTCATAATTTTCACTTCCCTTATGTAATAACTAAATTGAATCCCATTAATTTTGCTTAAAAAGCTGCCATGCTTTTTAGGCATAGAATACTGTGAATATATTAAAGCCATATGAAATATTTAAATTGTGCAGAAATTTTTTGAACAATTTTGTAAAACTCTATCATTTGCATTCTTTTACTGAATAAAGGGTTTTGTTTGTTTGTTGTTTGTTTAAATAATGCGAAGACAAAGCTCAAAAATGCATTTGGATGCATTAATACACGCTATTTCTTTACAAAATAATTTATGTACGACCATCAACAAATCTCTCCTGGTGCTCGAGTAGTTTTGTCCAGGGAAATGAAGTTGAAGTTCTCGGATTCGATCCCACGGGCTTTCGTCTCACTTTTATTAACAGACCCCTCTGGTTTTACGTGAGGAAGTTAAAAGGGGGGTTGAGCAATGGGGTTCGATTGCTGTGGGTCTGTGCTAGTCCACGCCATTTATTGACCCTCGTCTCAATAAATCCAGAGTTCTTAAGAAAGTTTTTCTTTCCGATTCAAACAGATTTTCCGAATGCTTCTTCAAATATGCAAATTTCTATCTTGCGCAAGAAAAATCGGATTATTAACAGAATTATCACCACGCTGTGTAGAGACGGGAAGTTTCATGGAAACTCTCGGGAGTCGAAACCTCCGAATAAACGTATTCAGTTTCAAAGATGCTACTTGGGAATACAAAGTGGGAATGTAACTATTTTTTTAGGAAAATCGTGGTATTTTTATATTAGCTACCTACAACAAAATTTCATAGTATTCAATTACGTAAAGTTTCTAAAACAAAAAAGAAAAGATTACAGAATTACCCATGATATACGCTGTCGGGAGAATTCTTAAATTCAAGGGTGCTAGCTAGCTGCTGGTGCACCTGGATCAGTGCATCTTTATTTAATTGAAGTGCAAAAGATTGCCGTGTGTATATATATATATATATATATATATACATTTTAACTGCAAACAACACGCATTATAATTAATGTGAAGAACGACGCTTGTGTAGAACAGCGTCCGCACAAGAAGAGGAGAAAGAACGAACAAATGAAAAATGAGGCACCTCCCAGGAATCGAACCCAGGATCTTCCAATTGCCGGTCGGACATGCTATCCACTACAACAAGGTCCTCGATCAATCGAAGTCGTAATTCTCCTACTTACGAGCGGAATCGAATGCCCTGAGGGCCCCGGGGTAGGCCTGTTCAAAAATCAACTTTTTCTTATTTTCATAGGTTTCTGTACATTTTCCCATGCTTTTTGACCTGAAAAAGCCGAAAATCACAACTATTTTGACCTAGGATGTTAGGGAAGCATTGCCGCATGGAGCTTTAAATTTTCTGCCTTGAAATCGCCAAAGCGCCAATTCCGGGGTCCCTTGAATTATGTTTTGCACTTTAACTTTTGATCTAAACAAGATAGAGCAACAAATTAGGTATCAAATGAAAGAGCATAAAATTAATAAATAATAATAATAATAATAATAATAATAATAATAATAATAATAAATAAATAATAATTAATAATAATAATAATGATAATAATAATAATTATCTATCATTTTTCAGGAAACAACAGAAACTCAATCAGAATCTAGAAAACCATCTACAAGTTACAACTTCACAATGGCATTAAGCAAGGAGCTGAGGGAGCTCCGTGGGCGCACAGTTGATATCTCAGAACCGCCACGTACTGTCCACAGGCAGGTGTCAACTGGGCCATCTACCAGATCTCTCACTGAAACTTTCCTGGTTGGATACCCTTCAGCTTTTATCAGTGGTTCCCAGCTTCCCACCAACAGACAGGCGTTCCAGTATTTCCTTAATCTTCAGAATTTACCGGAAAATGCAGGGAGGCCCATGGTTCAAGACCTTGCATATGAAACAGTTGAATCTATCATCCCATTCTGGCAGATGGCTAGGATCAAGACAATGACCAAGTACAACGCAATGAAGCTCTTCATGAAACTACATGAGAAACATCGTGCTCTGGTGAAAAGCAAAGGAAGAGCAAGTAACCCTGGAGGAAAAAGAGGAGCATTTGTGCTGGAATTAGACAGCCTGTTCGATATAGGAGCTCCAGATGCAATCCAGGATACAGAACAACAGACTGTTATCCAGAGAGAAGAAAGATGAGGATATCAGGTTCTACGAAGACCAAAAGACTGAGAGGAAAGGTCATATGTCTGGTCATGACAAGATTTTTGAGACAAGATCCCTGCAGCAAGCAGCGAGGAATGAAAGACTGCAGCATAGACAAGAACAAGGTAAAACTAATTACTTTGAACGTTACAAAAAGTTTTAAGTTTTACTCCATTGCGATATTTAGCATCTACTTAACAATTACTGTCTTAACATGTTGTCACTATTTTACAGCTGCAGCAGAACAAGAGGCAGTTGTTCATGTGGATGACATTACCTGGGGTGACTCAACTGACAACGACGCTAACCAGAGGACATGGATTACCATCAGCCTCGTCCTGGATGTTCTCACCATCAAGACACTGTGACTAGTGTGACTTTGACGTTTCCAAGGAAGGTCATGGAATGTGATGTCATCTGCAATACAGCTGATCGTCTTGGTTTATCAGACAATGAAGTTACTGCCATGATTTCTGCCACCTTGAAAGCTGGAGGGGCTGATCTGGATAACTTCGTCATCTCAACCTCAACAACACGTCGCAACAGAATGCTGTCCAGGTATAATATCAGCCAGAGTCACATGTCCAAGTTTTGTGAAAACCCCCCACAGTACGCTGCCTTACACTGGGATGGAAAGTTGCTCAAAGATGTCTTGGGCAGTGAACCTGGAAGTACCTCAGAGACTTTAGCTGTGTAGTGTCTGGTCCACCTTCATACACTGAAGGAAAGTTATTGGGAGTACCTGTCATCGACAATTCTTCTGGCACAGCTCAGGCTGAGGCTTCAATGGATTTACTGGAGACATGGGAACTTACGGACAATGTTACTGCCCTTGTTTTTGACACTACATCCAGTAACAGTGGAGTTCACAGAGGAGCTGCCAAACTGCTAGAGAAAATGCTGAACAAAAAGGTGTTTTATCTGGCCTGTCGACATCACATCCTGGAAATCCTAGTAGGAGCAGTTTGGGAGAAGCTGTTTGGGAAGGTGAAGGGGCCAGATAATCCCTGGTTTGAGCATCTGAAGGATGTTTGGACGGACTTGTCCAAGGAAAACCCAAAGATGCTGGCTATCAACAGCAAATGGCTGAAGGAAAAGAAGAAGAACAGTGAAGAAATACTCCAAGACATTCTAACAGCAGAAAGGCTTCCAAGTGCCGACTACAGGGAAATGGCTGAACTGACAGTCATTGTTCTTGGAGGAACGCCTCCTCGAGGTATTCACTGTAGTCGACCAGGCGCCATTCATCAGGCCAGATGGATGGCCAGAAACCTGTACTCCGTGAAAATGCTGATGTTTGCAGATCAACTTGAGTACGACGAAGACACTGTATCAAAGCTGGAAAGGCTCAACACCTTCTTTGCGCTGTTCTACACTCCTGTATGGATGATGTCAATGTCTGCTGCAGATGCTCCCGTGAATGATCTAAGTCTAATCCAGGACATGTTGAAGTACAAGAAAACTGACCCAGAGCTTGCTGATGCAGTACTTAATAAGATGGAAAACCACAAATGGTACCTGACGCAGGAAGTCGTGCCATTTGCCCTGTTCAGCAGTAGATTGAGTGACACATTGAAGCACGACATTGCTGCCCAGTTACATGCCACTGAGAAGCCAGACAGCTTCAGAACAGGAAAGCCTCTATTCCAGAGAGTCACAGCTAAGACCACCCTGGTTGATCTCATTGGCCCAGAATCACATTTCCTGCTGGACACACTGAACATTGGATCCGAGTGGCTTCTGGAACCTGTCACGTCTTGGCCACAGAATGAGGACTACAGAAAAGCGTTGGACTATGTTAAGAATCTGAAAGCGGTGAATGACATTGCTGAACGTGGTGTCAAGATGATGAGCGACTTTGCAAATGTCATAACAACAGATGCCAAGCAAAGGGACTATCTCCTTCAAGCTGTGGAGTTCAACAGACGCCGCTTTGACAGCTTCAAGAAACAAACTCTCAACAACTGACTGTGTAAATGTCATTATGAAATTAATCATCATGTAATGCTTTCACTTCTTGATCGATTAGACTTGTGACAAAATGTTAATCTCAAATTTGTGTCATGAATAAGGCGCCTTGTCTGCCTTGAGTGTGAGAAAACGAATTTTGTGATATTTCTGAAATCTTTGTATGTACCAATGTGCCATTTCTTGTTCCAAGACTATCATAATTGTATAAGTTAGAAAGAGGATTAAAAACACTTTAATTTGGTGCCTATTTTGTTGCTCTATCTTGTTTAGATAAAAGTTATAGTGCAAAACATGATTCAAGGGACCCCGGAACTGGTGCTTTTGGCCGATTTCAAGGCAGAAAAATTAAAGCTCCATGCGGCAATGCTTCCCTACAACCTAGGTCAAAATGGTTGTGATTTTCGGCCTTTTCAGGTCAAAAAGCATGGGAAAAAGTACAGAAACCTATGAAAATAAGAAAAAGTTGATTTTTGAACAGGGCTACCTGAGGGGCCACCTTCCCATGCCGTACATGTAGGAGAATTACGACTTCTGATTGATCGAGGACCTTGGTGTAGTGGATAGCATGTCCGACCGGCAAGTGGAAGATCCTGGGTACGATTCCTGGGAGGTGCCTCATTTTTCATTTGTTCGTTCTTTCTCCTCTTCTTGTGCGGACGCTCTTCTACACAAGCGTCGTTCTTTACATTAATTATACTGCGTGTTGTTTGCAGTTAAAATGTATATATGTACGGCATGAGAAGGTGCCCCCTCAGGGCATTCGATTCCGTTCGTATGTAGGAGAATTACGACTTCTGATTGATCGAGGACCTTGGTGTAGTGGATAGCATGTCCGACCGGCAAATGGAAGATCCTGGGTTCGATTCCTGGGAGGTGCCTCATTTTTCATTTGTTCGTTCTTTCTCCTCTTCTTGTGCGGACGCTCTTCTACACAAGCGTCGTTCTGTACATTATATATACACCACACACACACATATATATATATATATATATATATATATGTTTAACACAGACCGTGCATGGAACAAGGAACTCTTCTGGCAAATTACATCCACTATACTTCGAATAAGTAATGATAAATGACAAGCCCAAAATATAGCTTCCCTCACCAGCTATCTGCAAAGCAGATAGGATCCAGCTTTGGGACAGGATCTAGGGTTTACAGCTTATAGCTAGCCTACTACATTCAGAACCTCAATGTACGCAAGAAACTCGTTGCATTCACGTCGGATTGAATACAACAAAGAAAAAGGGGTAACTATTGTATATTTAGCCAAAAAACAAAACTTAAACCTCAACCGGGACATTGAGCGTCCACTTTTCAAGGCACATAACACATCCGTTTAATATACACAAACTCAGAATGATCCCCTGAGAAACTTATATGTTAAACACAGACCTTGCATTGAACAAGGAACTCTTCTTGGAAATTACATCCACTATAGTTCGAATAAGTAATGATAAATGACAAATACTATAGTTTTTTCTTTTTCATGATGGAAAGCCCAACGTGGGCACCGGATTACTCGCAAAGAGGCCCAAAATATAGCTTCCCTTACCAGCTATCCTGTCCCAAAGCTGGATCCTATCTGCTTTGCAGATAGCTTGTAAGGGAAGCTATATTTTGGGCCTCTTTGCGAGTAACCCGGTGCCCACGTTGGGCTTTCCATCATGAAAAAGAAAAAAACTATAGTATTTGTTATTTATCATTACTTATTCGAACTATAGTGGATGTAATTTCCTAGAAGAGTGTCTTGTTCCATGCACGGTCTGTGTTTAACATATAAGTTTCTCAGAGGACCATTCTGAGTTTGTGTATATATATATATATATATATATATATATATATATATATGTAAAGAACGACGCTTGTGTAGAAGAGCGTTCCGCACAAGATGAGGAGGGAGAACGAACAAATGAAAAATGAGGTACCACCCGGGAAACGAACCCGGGATCATCTGATTGCCGGTCAGATATGCTATCCACTACACCATAGACCTCGATCAATCAGAAGTCGTAATTCTCCTACATCCGAGCATAACCTCATTTTTCATTTGTTCGTTCTCCCTCCTCATCTTGTGCGGAACGCTCTTCTACACAAACGTCGTTCTTTACATTAATTATACTGTGTACTTTGAATGATGAATTTCAAAGTACGGTGGCCATTGGCATTCAACGAATAAGTGATGCGACGATAAAATGATGGCGTCTTCTTTATAACAAATAAAAAATCCTTAAAATTATTGTTGTGTACAGTAGATTTAAGTTGTCTAATGTCTCATGCTATCCTTTACTTTTCATTGCCTTCTAATGCATAACTGAGTACACGAGATACGTGTACGCATGGTGTGAATGAACACTGAAGCGATTCCGTTCATCATATTTCTTTCCTTCTTGCCTATAAACCTTTTTTCACCACCCTTTTCTGTCAGCAGTGGCGGGCAGAAGCAGGAAAGCATTGTTTATTCTATACTTTACGACAACTCCTATTTCTGTGTGACAATCCTACACGTTTAAGAGTGTAATCATAGTATGACAGTTTATAAGTTCTCTTTATTTTCATTCGCTTCTTTTTCTATTTATCTTTTCCACTTCTTTCCTGGGCTAACCTACTTGCTGTAGGGTGGATCTTAGGATCTTTGTTATACTGTAACTTCTCTAAGTATATACTACTCGCTCTTACGTTTTATTATTCCATAATGTTTGTATTCTTAAATATACTTAACTGACGTTTATTTTTTAATTATAGGTTTAGTCAAACGGTCCCACTAGCAAAAGTTTTTATTTCGAAATAGTCTTTAATTACAATATAACCTTAATTTAATATTCATTTACATTTACCGCATGTACGCGATACAACTGTATGTTAATTTGTATCTTAAATACAAAAATCTTACATTTATATCTATATTTAAAATATAATAAAATAGATACAACCTCATATGACTTTAAATTACGTGTTGTACCTTTCTCTATTCCAGAACTCCGCTGTACAGAGTGGCCACAAAGGTCCCTTTGCAGTGAAATTACAGCATATCTATATGTTGCCCTTGTTTTTCATGCAAAGAGACTTTGCCGCCACTCCGTAGATACCCAGCAAAGGGAAAATTAGGGTATAATAAACTAAACGTTAATTTGCAGGTTTCATATGGCCTTACTAGTGATACATTCGCAAAAGAAGAGAAACGTCTTCAAGGTTTCATTTGACCAAAGACTTCGAATAAAATGTCAAATCTGCCTTCAATGATGAATAATTGGTGTCTGATAGAACAGATGGGCTCGACCCTTTTTTCTGAAGGGTTCTTTTAGGATTCTTCTAAGAGATTCCTGTAGTTATCGACAAAGTAATTTCTTATTCTCGTATGATATACGTTTCTGATCGATTGCTGGCGAGTGACCGCATATTCTCATAAAGATTAAATGCTTTTAAAGTTATTTTCACTTATGAGGAATTATATATATATATATATATATTATATATATATATATATATATATATATATATATATCAAAGCTATTGACTTCTCCTTAGGGAAACGGAGCTTACAGATGAACAGAAGGATCAACACAACGGCAAACATTTCATTTATTTGTACTTCAGACGTTTCGACAAATCTTTTGTCATCATCAGTCAATTAAGTCTTAAAACCTTAAAACAAAAGTAAAAAGTGAAAAGTTAAAATTACATCAATACAATATTAAAACCATTAAAATTAAAACCTTAAAGCAAAATGAAAATTGCATCAATACAAAATTAAAATCATTTAAATTTCATCACTATAAAAACTAAAATTAAATTAAATTACCTCAATAGGTAAATACACAATGTTTACATCCACCTCCATACTTGGCAAAGTCTAAGAGAACACTGGATGGTCAGAGGATTAGAAAGGGTATCTCTGTGAGAATCGGTTGGTTAGTTAAGAGTTGTAATTTGTAGGATGAGCTATTATTATTAAGGGAGGGTTTGTTTCTATAGATGTACAAAGATTTTAAAATTCGGAGTTCTGTAAGGTTATTGGATCTAGTTAAAATTTCAAACTGAGTTTTGTGAAGGGGATGGTCGTTTTCATTACTATGGTTTCTAATTGCGGATTGTGGAGGGCTACTGACTGACAAGCCCAAATGTTGAGAAAGCCTTACAGCTGTCGCACGTGTATTTGTAAACAACATTGGGGCATACAGTTTTGGGGAATTCATCTTTGAACTTTAAAAAATTTGATAATTTGTTCGGATTACTTTTCGTTAAACGAAGAATTTAAATTTTTAAAACAGTACTTTATTAACAATTACTACCCTTCTCATCTATTCGATAACCAATTAAAGAAATTTTTAAATAACACTTTTGATACTAAACTCCCAATAACTACAGTACAAAAAGAAACCAGATATATTAAATTACCTTTTTATGGTTATTTATCATTGCGTATTCGAGGTGAATTGTCCAAACTGCTCAAGTCTAGTTATCCCCAAATAAATTTTAGATTCGCCTTCGTCAACCCACTTAAATTATTAAATTTTTTAAAGTTCAAAGATGAATTCCCCAAAACTGTATGTCCCAATGTTGTTTACAAATACACGTGCGACAGCTGTAAGGCTGCGTATATTGGCAGCACTCAACTCCAACTGGAGGTGCGCCTTTCTCAACATTTGGGCTTGTCAGTCCGTACCAACCGTCCCCTCAGTAGCCCTCCACAATCCGCAATTAGAAACCATAGTAATGAAAACGACCATCCCCTTCACAAAACTCAGTTTGAAATTTTAACTAGATCCAATAACCTTACAGAACTCCGAATTTTAGAATCTTTGTACATCTATAGAAACAAACCCTCCCTTAATAATAATAGCTCATCCTACAAATTACAACTCTTTTAACTAACCAACCGATTCTCACAGACATACCCTTTCTAATCCTCTGACCATCCAGTGTTCTCTTAGACTTTGCCAAGTATGGAGGTGGATGTAAACATTGTGTATTTACCTATTGAGGTAATTTAATTTAATTTTAGTTTTTATAGTGATGAAATTTAAATGATTTTAATTTTGTATTGATGCAATTTTCATTTTGCTTTAAGGTTTTAATTTTAATGGTTTTAATATTGTATTGATGTAATTTTAACTTTTCACTTTTTACTTTTGTTTTAAGGTTTTAAGACTTAATTCACTGATGATGACAAAAGATTTGTCGAAACGTCTGAAGTACAAATAAATGAAAATGTTTGCCGTTGTGTTGATCCTTCTGTTCATATATATATATATATATATATATATATATATATAGAGAGAGAGAGAGAGAGAGAGAGAGAGACTTTCATGTAAATATATTTAGTGGTGGACCGGATATCCGCATCCGCATCCGCGGATATCCGCATAATTTTTAACATCCGCAGTCGCATCCGCACTTCTGACTGCGGATGTTATGCGGATATCACCTCTAATAAATTATGCAATTTACAATTATATTAGCTTATAAAGTAGCTTATAAGGCCCAGTCATGCACATTTCATGTAAAGTGTTAATTAGTAATGAACAAACAAATATATAAACCTCAAAATATAAATAACTAGTAACAGAAAATTGAATGAAACTTGTTTCATTAAATTTTCTGTGGCTGAAACTCTTGAAAAAGTTATTATTTTCATCATAATGAAAACATTAATATTAATTTTAATTCTTATGCATTGCCTGCCATAATAGTAATATCACCAAATTTGAAAAATTATGTCATATATTCATAATTCTATATTATATTGATACATTAACTAAATATCCGCATCCGCATCCGCGGATATTGAAATTAAAATTCCGCATCCGCATCCGCAGATGTTGAAAAACTGACATCCGGTCCACCACATCTGGATATTGAGTGGCCACATATTGAGTGGCGTGCATTCAGGATAAGCTAGGTAAGCGCCGTCTACCTTAATAAAAATCTTATTAAAGATATTAAAGACAGTACCGTATTTTTCAGAATAGTCTACAGAACATACCCACTAGCCAATTATGAAGTTTATCATTAGCTACTATAATTACAATAATTATATAATATGTACATATAGTGCGTGTGCTCGCACGTAGTACTGCTTACTCTGTAAACGTACCCAGCGCACGCCACTGATATATATATATATATATATATATATATATATATATATGAATAGAAACGACATAAGTGTTAAGGAACGTTTCTGCACACGAGGAGGAGGTTCGCCTCATTTTTCATTATTCGTTATCTCTCCTCCTCGTGTGCAGAAACGTTCCTTAACACTTATGTCGTTTCTATTCATTTATATACTGCGCGGTCATTGCAGTTATATGCATATATATATATATATATATATATATATATATATATATATATATATTAGGGTTGCACCGATAAGCAAATTAGCCGATTACCGATTACCGATTAATCGGCCTAAAATAATCGGCCGATTACCGATTAATCGGCCGATAATTCTTTTTATATACTGTATAAGTGTACAACACTATATGGTTACTGAATTACGCCGCTTATACCTATTATACTGGTAAATAGGAGCACACAATATAAAACGTAGGCCTAATATCTAATATTTTTTTATCTAATATTAATCTAATATTTTTAGAACTATTTACATATTCTAATTCTTTAATTTCTTTTACAGATTAAATTAAGCATTTTAATGAAAGTTGCCAAGAAATGTTATATTTTTGTTACAAATTTAAATAACATAAAGCCCTTATGGCTCCAAGCATTGCATGGAAATACTTTAAAGTAGATAAAAATAAAATTATTTGCAAATACACCCTATGCAATGTTTCCATCTCAAATTTTGTTTATCGTTAGAGAGTAGGTTAAGGCCACTTTTGTTTTGCAACAGGAAAGCTTAAATGGATTCTTTTGTTCAGTAAGGTACAATAATTTTTTTGTTTTAATAAATGGAGTGATAATGGAGTAAATTAATTCAATAATACTCTGCCTATTATTCTCCAAACAATGCAAATTGGTAGAAAATATTTAATAAAAAACAAGCAAAATATTAAAGTTCATTCCATGTCTAGGATAACTGAAATTCTTAAACCAGGGATGCAATTTCTGTAATGTAATAAACAAAGGTGACCGAGTATGAAAACCGATTAATCGGCAAAAAAAAGCCGATGACCGATTAATCGGCAAATTGCCGATATGGCCGATTACCGATTGTCAACCGATTAATCGGTGCAACCCTAATATATATATATATATATATATATATATATATATATATATATATATATATATATATATGTATATATATATATATATATATATATATAAATTCTATACCTATTTCTTTTTAATGTGAAATTCTACAAAAAAATATATTATAATTAATATCTAAGTAAAAGTTTCGTATAAATTATGAAAAGATCAGAATCTGAAATATTTAAAAAAGTATTTTCCGAAATTAAGATAAGAACTTCTTTGAAGATTTTTTGAATACTTTTTTCCAGAAAATTTTATAATAGTTTTTATTGACTTTTTTTTTTTTAAATCATATTTTTTTGTTTTTTTAAATTTAAAGCTGTAAATAATTCACAATTAGAAATAAATTTCTAAAAAAAAAAAGAAGTTTTTGAATATATTTTGGCATTAAACGTAATATGTATTTTTTTATTATTATTTTTTAAAGATACCAATTTTAGCTATTTCGATGGTTTCTCGATTATAAAGCTGGGCTATTTTGAGATGCTTGACTGCCCCAGAGTCGCTCAGCGAATATTGGCTTCACTTTTTCGGGAGACACGGCAATGTTGAAAGAAAATTGGAAACCCATCAAAGGTGGGAGCTGAATCCTCTATTAAAAAATTAGATGGCTTCATCACATGAAAACGAGTGAAATTACGACAGAAACTGATTTAGGAATTACATGAGATTAAAGGGTTAAAGGAAATTAAAGTCTAGCGAATATTTTTCGATTTAAGAAATAATAAAATCGTGATATAGTGGTGGTGTATATAGTGGTTAGCATGGCTGACTACGAATCCAACACGTTAGCTATACATTTCTGTGCATGAAATTTTTTTGACTCAGACTCGTGATGTTATATATATATATATATATATATATATTAATATATATATATATATATATATATATATATATATATATATATATATATTAGGGTGACAATAAAAATCGAAAGTTGGAGTTTTTTATTGGCCATTGGTTCAATGCTGCTACTACATGAGAAAACAATGTACTGTAAATATTAGGTCATTCAGATAATATTTAAGGTGTCTCAAGTGAGGTAAATAATTCTCCTTATAACAAAAATTAATTATTCATTACCTAGTAAAATAAATTAATATTTTTTTTAATTAATGTAAATAAACGTTAGTTTGAGTTCATAAGGTTTAAGTGCAGGCGTACTCCAATCGTAATAAGTAAATAATATATTTACTAAATATATTCCAGGGTGTCTTTCATTCAATTGTAGACCACCATTAATTCTTGCTTTTCCTCAAGCCATACCCCTTTTTCAATGTACCAGGCTAAGACTTCCTATGATCCTCAACAACCTGCAAGAGATGTTGGCGCTGTTCTTCATTCTTCGTAATCTTTGTATTGAAGGCCTGGATCAAGGCAATTCCCCTCTCTGCCATGTCATTGACGACTTTTAGTCCTTCAACTATAGTCAAACCAGTCTTGAAATCTTCGTCGTCCGGCCAGCTCTCTGGTTCCTTGGACAAGAAACCATCATTAATTTTTAGAAGTTCAAAGAGAAGCTTTGATCCTTTCGAGGCAAAGTCCGAGAGCTGCTTTGTTGAAATGGAAGAAACAGCAGGTATTGGGGCTCGCTTTGGAGGATCTTCAGCAGCTTCTTTTTCGAGGATTGATCGAGCGATATTCTTTTTCGTCGTTGCATTGATACCTTTATCAAAGAGTGCGAGACCAATCAAGTACTCGCTGAGGTACCATAAGTGACGACCGAGGACACTAAGGCAGGATGCTGAGATCTTTTCATCGTGGTACTTTGCTAGGTCTTGAAGAAGCTTCAAATCGTTCGCGGGAGCAGATGAAGGACTGCTGGCCGTGAACCACGCGCTGACATAAACTCCAGGGCAAAAAATACAAATCGTTTTAAGCCAGACATTTCACGAGTTGTAAGTCTGAACTGATGGGAAAGCAGCAGGATTTTTAATGAATAAATTACTTTTGCCATCCAACGTGCTCGGTGAAGTGCTCCAGGTCGCCGAAACCTAAAGTTAGGTAAATTACCTCCAAGGATTGTAATCGACAACTCCAAGAATTCACGGTAATCATCCCTCGGCTGATGTTTTGTCAGATATAGATTCCAGCAAGCGATCAGTTCTTCTCGATTCTCATTCAGACTCGATGGAAGGTCTGACAGGGTCTTGTACTTATCTTGGCAAATTGTATGCCACGTCTCTTTGAAGCAGGAGAATAGGAGGATATCTGGACCAGATGATGTCCAATGCATTCCATGTTACGCCTTCTCAACGACAAGTTCTAGGATGTGATGGCGACATGCAAGGTATAGAGTCGGCGGCCGAGTTTCTGCTCCAAAATACGCATGCCCCAGACAAGTAACCAGTATTTGAAGCTGTAGTGTCGAAGCTCATAGCTGATACCTTTTCTGACACATTCCATTCTTTGAGCGCAGCATGTACCACCGAGGCGATGACCTCACCCGTTCCTGATGTCAGCTTAGGTACACCCAAGAGCTTCTCGGTATCAACTCCGGTTACGAAAATGGCTAGTCGGTCACACCGACCACCTTCATCGTCTGGTAGAATTTTTCCGTCCAGTGAACAGTGAGCACTTCGTTGGGTGTGAACCTTTGTTTAATCTTTTCTGCCGTCGCCGAACGGAGCCTTTCTCGTGATTTTCTAATGGTTTCATAGTTCAGCGCGAGTTTTTGTGAGTTATGGCCGAGGCTTCTAGCCGTAGCGTCGATAATCCGGTGTGCTGAACGATGACTGATTCCTGTGCGATCGAATGTACTTGCCAATTCGGGAGTGATGACTTGGATAGTGCCACGAGCATAACACTTGCGTTTTCAGGAGAGGCGGGCGGTGAGTCTTCAGATGATGGCGCAGAACTTGGTGCTTCAGACGTAGAAAATTCCAGCTCAATATTTTCAAAAGTATATTGGCTTGAGGTTGGTGCTGAGCTAGGCGTCTTTCAGTTTGTTCCCGACGCATGACAGAATGAGCCATTTTCTTGTCAACTCCTCCCATTACTCTCCTCCTCCCTTTTTCTCGCTGAGCAATAAGGAAGGCTCGATCTTCTTCGATGGTCAAAAGTTCCATCGCTTTAGGGTGGGCGACATCGAAAAGATTTTCCAAATTATCACGGAACTCATCTTCTCTTTTCCGCTGGTTTCCGTAGCGCGAGCACGATTTTTCTGGAGAAGCTTCCAAGAAAGAAAAGATCTACCACTTTTCGACCAATGCTCTTCTCTGTGATGGTAGGTATCCGGGATTTCTCACAGTACCAAGACTAATGATGCCACCTCCTTCGCTGAGTCGTTCACTGTCTTCTTGTGCTCTATGTGAAAGTGAAAAAAACAGGCGTAAAACGTCTCCAATTGAAGGAAGCCGTGCGCCCTTGATCTCGGGTATGGGATGGCCAATGAGCCAAATTTGACTCGCTGTGCGGGTAGTCGCCATTGGGCCTAAGAAAGAAAATAAACGTATATTAAATTAAAATAAGAATCAAAGCATTAATTTTTTCGTATTATGATTCCATTTTTAAAGATCTCATTTATATTGTAATATATATATTATATATATATATATATATATATATATATATATATATATAATATATATATACAGGCCGTCGAGAGCCATTAACGGGCCCCAGGGCTAGCAAACATTACGGGCCCCCACACCAAGTGTCAAGGCATTATATATATGCAATACATCTATTACTATATATATATATATATATATATATATTATATATATATATATATATATATACATATATATGTATAACTTTAATAATATAATATTTAACTTTATAAAAATTAAGTAATTCAATAGTTCAAGTGTTTCAAACCTCTTCGTGCAACACCCAAAACACAAGTGAGAGATTTGGTTAAATATTTCTCAAGTTTATTGACCTTGGCTACTTTCGATCATACCACAAAGCGTGAGAACGGAAGCTACATTTGAAAAAATGTGTCAGATTGATGAATTTTAGTGTTGACTTTTAGGATACTCAGATATTACATGTAAGAAATTACATGTAAGGAGCTCTGAATGAAAAAAACGTCACAATTTCTTAATGATTATTATGATCCTTATTTATTTTTTTACGATTTTTTTTATTCTCCTGCGGGCCCCCAGACACCCGGGCCCCGGGGCACTGGCCCCCCCTGACCCACCCTCTCGACGGCCCTGTATATATATTTATATACTCGTATATATATTATCATAGGAAATCAAATTCAGTTCCAAATTTATATAATTTAAACATCAAACTATGCCAACAATTAATGAAACTTTTCTAGAACAATTTCCAATAATAATAATAATCAATGTATCAAAATAAAAAATATTACCTTAGATATCTTAAAAGAATCGGGAGAGAACTTCTAAGCGTTGTTTTCAGTCAGGCAGTCGTATGCAAAATGAACTTGAAGCACCAAAAGCTGATCATCCAAAGATTGATACACATCATATTATTTAACGATTTATTTATGAAAATTTTAATTTAATGAAATAAATTAATCGATTTGCATAATCTATAGTATGAAATAAAGGAAACAATTCTATTAAATTATATAATACACTTGCATTCTCGAAACATTTTTGTTTTTGAAGCGTTGTCGAAACTCGTTCATTCTTGAAATTTCTTCCGCGCGACAGTTTCATTCATGTGACTCGAGGCACCCCTAAATGCTTTCCGAATTCCATGAGATTTCGTCTACGGTGTTTCTCATAGGGTGGCAGCATTGGACAAATGGCCGGCAAATGTTTTTGAATTTCAAATTTTATCCCTATAAGAAGTTGTCACCCTAATATATATATATATATATATATATATATAGTGATGTAGCGGATGTCATTTTTTTCACATCCGCGATGCGGATGCGGATGTTTGATTTCAACATCCGCGGATGCGGATGCGGATGTCTACATTTTCGTTATTTTTTAGGATATATTCGAGATTTGTTGTGTTTAACGTATATAATAAGTTATTATATAGAGAGAGCTGTAGCTATAATGTAGTATATATTGATTAATTGTACAATAATTGCTGTACTTTTCTCTGAACATATAAAATAATATCAAGCATCTAACTAATATAGAAATCAATTAGTGAATTTGTCTGCAAACAAATTCGTTATATTTTGTTGAGTTTCAGCCACAATTAGAAACCATAATTGTGTTACCAGGATGCGGGACGTGAACCCAACTCAAATGCACCCCACCGACCTCTTTCCCCAACCTCCACCCTTATAGAAAGAGATCTTTAATTAGCTTGATAACTATTTATATTAAGTTTAAAGTTTTATTAGGCATATTTATAAATGAGTAATTAAAATAAAGTAAACTAAGATGTTCATCGTTTAATGTTCAAACTTAATTATAGGAAGGTTATGCTTAAGGAACATTAATTTTTCTGCCTTTTCTGCTGCCAGTCTGTTTCTCTTTTCATCATATATTAATCCAGCACTGCTAAATAATCTCTCGCTTGGTACGTTTGTTGGAGGACAGGCTAAATGTTTCCTTGCAAGTTTACTCAAGTATGGATAGATATTCTGCGTATTTTTCCACCAACTAATAGGATTGTCACATGCAGCCAGGCGTTTTTCTTGGTGATAGCTCTCGATCATTTTTACTACATCTTTTGACATCGCGTAGGTCTCGTCATTGCTGCTTGACTCAAGAAACTGAGAGACAGATTCTGTGATAGATTTGCTTGTTGAAGGTGTTGGTTCTGTCACTGAAACTTTTATTCTTTTGGTGGTGGCGAAGCGACAGATTCAAGAGATTGAAGCTCTTCAACTGCTTTGCCAAGTGATGATTTAACGCGTTCTAATGTACTAGGTGAAAATAACTTAGCTTTGTAACGTGGATCTAAGTAGGTTGCAAGAGAGTAACTTCATACAAGAACAGCCTCTCGTCTTGTCGCTTGCATCACTTTTGCGCACAATGAACTAGTTCTATTAATATAGTAGAATTTGATAATTTCCGCTTATTAATGACGTTTTATCTCAACGGTCCACATCCGCACGACATCCGCAGTCCAAAGTGCGGATGCGGATGCGGGATGCAAGAAAATGTGCGGATGTTCCGCGGATGCGGATGCGGATGTGACCTACATCACTAATATATATATATATATATCCTGTTTATGTTGCAGTTCCGTGCGCCCTATTCCATCCGGCACAGGTCTGGCTTCAGTCCCTGCCTGCATTTGTTGCACAGTTAGAGAGAATTACGCACCTCATTTTAATACATCTAACGTACAGTTGGTATACCTGGCTCGTCTGGTATCTTCCTGAGACAATTATACAGATAGTACTTCAAATTCAAATTCATAATCTTTATTCAGAAAACAATACAAGTGACAGAGATTACAATTTATAGATATTTCATACGACATTAATATATTCACAGTAATCTCATCTGAATATACCGTTGGAAGCATGGAGGCGCTTTAGGCCAAATTAATCGCATTTGGTTTATTTATTACATAAAAAAGTGAAAATGGCAAGTGGTAGTAACAGTGAATAACAAAATAATAATAATAATAATAATAGCAATAATAATAATAAAACAATACAAAGTTTACAAAGCGTTACATAATTTTAAAGTAAATGATTTATTTTATATTTAGTAGAACATAAATAATTGCATTTCATACATCTGTTCCTTTGAAAGGGAATGCATTTTCTGCAGTTTCTATTGTATAGTTAGGTTTGTGTATAAAATCACTAGACATTCTGGTGTTATAACGATAGTGTATTTGATAGGGGGTGACTTCTCTTTGAATGGGTGACGTATGTTGATTTTTATTGATAACTTTGCACATACCGACAGGAACACTGAATTTGTATAAGTTATTTAGCTTCAAAATATTTTGCTCTTTAAACATTGTGAAGTGTGACTTTGTCTGCTGTCATTATTCGAGAGCGTTCGCAGACATTTTTTTTAATTACTTCCAGAAGGTGTTTTATACGAGGGCGGGTTGAAAAGTAATGCCTCCACTCAAATAAATTTTAAACGGGTCGAAGGATTTTATCGAAACAAAAGCAGATATGTACCTTAGAGTTTATTCTTCAAAAGGATACATTTACTTTTCTATAAAATCACCCTCTACCTCGATGCATTTACGCCAACGATAAATGGGTTTTTAGAAATCCATCCCGGTAAAACTCGGAGCTTTGACTACGAAGCCAAAATTTCACAGCGGCCTTAACTTTTTCATCAGACTCGTAGTGATTTCCAGGGAGATGTTCTTTAAGTTTAGGAAAGAGGTGAAAATCGCATGGTGCTAAATCGGGGCGGTATAGTGGATGTGACAAGACGGTGAATTGCGGATCTTCAATTGCTTCTGGCGTTTGAATTCTGGTGTGAGGCCGTGCGTTGACATGGCGAACAATGACTGCATTTTTGTAGGTGCGAACCCTCCTAATCCGTTTATTCAACTACTTCAGGGATTCAGTATAACGTGCGGAGTTCATTGCTGTCCCTCTTTCCCTAAAGTCTTCAAGAACAACACCATTGAGATCCCCAAAAAACAGTCATTATCACTTTTCCAGCCGATTTTTTAACTTTGAATTTTTTGTTGCGGTGAATTTTTGTACCGATATTCCATGGGTTGCCGTTTATTTTCAGGTCATAATGGTGGACCCATCTGGCGCGGACCTTTCGGTAACCGAGAATACTGATAATGTGCCCCACTGGCTCTTTCGAGATATCGAGCATTGTAGCAATTTCATTTTGTTTAATGCGACGATTTCCACGAATCAGTTCGTCAACATAGTTCCGATGAGATTCGTTGGTTGCCGTTACACACCTTCGACTTCGCGGTTTGTCTCGCAAATCTTCTTGCCCTGCTTCTTCTTTACACTGCTTCGCCCAACGTCGAACGGCACTCACATGAACACACTGTTTGCTGTACACAGCTTGCATTCGCCAATGAATGTCTTTGGGAGCAACACTTTGTGCGGTCAAAAATTCAATTACTGCACGTTGCTTAAAGCGAAGGTCTTTACTCTTTTACATTGTAATCGATAGAGAACCAACATGTGGAATGAGTGTAGGCTATATTAGGCTATAACACAAAACCGGTGTTATCTGGTTACCTCCACACAATTGGAATGGGGTAGGGATATCAAGTTACAACACAAAACCGGTTTTATCTAGCTACCTCTACACAATCCAGAATTATTCAAGTGGAGGCATTACTTTTCAGCCCACCCTCGTATATTTCTTTGACGTACCCATGCTGTATTGCAGAATATAAATGTGGATCGATGATGGAATAATACTGGGTAAGGAGTGCGTTTTAAGGAAGGGTCGTTTTCAGTTTAAGTAATATTAAGGGAAATTTTGATATTTTTTATCTGATATGTTGTACAGTACATGACTTTTGAGATTTAGTTTTTCGTCTAAATTAATGCCAAGTACTTTAACCTCATTCACCCTTGCAAGCGTAGTATTCCCAATTTTTATTTGACTGTGTATTAATATATTTTATGGTAATAATCATAAAGATGATTTGTCAGGTTCAATAAAAGTTTAATAGCATACATCCATTTATAAACATTTTCTAATGCCTGTTCGTTTCATTAACCAGAAAGTCTGAGTTATGATGTAAAGAAGTAAGTGTCATATCATCTGCGTATTGTACGCAATTTAATTTGGTTGAGAGATGAAAAACATTGTCGTGAATTAGAAATAGTAATGAGCGAAGAATAGATACTTGTGGACTCCACTAGTTAGCATCGCCTTATCAGATAAATTATCTTTTTAATTTGATGTACTGATGACGATTTGACATATGATTTTAACCAATCGAGAATAGTTCCTCTCATTCCATATATGTGAAGTTTATTCAATAAGATTTCATGCGAAAGTGTATCAAATGCTTTTCACAAGTAGAGGAAGATCAAGGCACTGCTTTTTGCTGTTCAAATTTTGATACACATTTTCTAATAGCATGTTTATGGCATCTTCCGTTGTATGTCCACTTCTGAACCCAAATTGTGTTTTAGTGAAAATATTGCATTTCATTAGAATTTAGTAAATTTATTGTACACGATTTTTTCAAATACTTTACTTAAAGTTGACAATATGGAAATGGGACGCTAATTGGATGGGATTTTTGGGTTTACCGACTTAAATACAGGGCATACTCTCGCTCCCTTAAGACTGTCAAGAATATAGCTAGTGTTACTGATTCATTAATTTTCTTACTGAGTGGTATTTCAATTTCATCGGATACGAATTTGTATATTTTTACTGAGATCGTATTGATGTCAAAATCTTTATTATTTAGAATTTTTATTGCTAGAAAGATATCGTATTAAAGGATTAGATCAAAGGAAAATGAGTTTGGATTTGGTTGTGACATGTAACGTCGGTAGTGAGTGTCTGCAATTGGGATCGCGGCTGTAGTATTGGAGCCGATATTTGCAAAGAAATTGTTTAATAAATCGGCTGTCTTTGGGGGTCACTGTAAGAATTTCTACCTTCTGTGAAGGAAGTCAAGGGATTTGTTTTAACCTTCTTTGTGTTAATTGTCTTTATTTTTCGTATTTTTCATTTTTTGCCCTTCAGTTAATTTTCATGTGTAATTTCCATGGAGAAGTGATCAGTCTTTCCTTGTGAACAGACGTGTTTTATCGAGTGTCCAGTGTTACCAATTGAATAAGTGGTTTTCGTTGAAGTGTCTTTAAAACGATAGTGTTTGGAGCATTCTTAACTAAATTACGTCGTGTTACTAATCATTCATTAAAGAATATATTTCATTTATTGACTTTATTCATTACTGTATTATTTGATTAAACCAAGACTAGTGCACGTGGCTTGCCTTGTTTGTTTTTCGAATGTATTAGAAAACGAGGTTTAATAAGGTTCATTTTGCCTTGTTTGCCTTGTTTGTTTTACGAATGTATTAGAAAACGAGGTTTCATAAGGTTCATTTTGCTTTGCAACGGGCTCATCAAGTAGAGTGTGGTCACCCTCCGTGGGAAAAAGGAAAAAAGGAAAGAAAAAAAGTCGATCGAATAGCAGACAGATAAGTTTCATTAATACTTTTTCGTTTGCAGATCCTCCGTCAGCAGCTTAATTAACTATATATCCATTTGTATAAATTTGTGTTACAAGAACCTGTTTCTGCGTTTGAAGAACATTTTTTCGGACTTGCGTAGGTGACGGCACAATAAACACGCGGTAGACCTACGTTCTAACTTATTAATTTTCAAACGCTCGTTTTTTGTTTGTTTTTTAATTAATTAATAGCATGGCACCACTGTCAAGTACTTGCAGTCGCTGTGAAGGGAAATTTGCCGCTTACGCGTTTACTTTCGCTAATAATAATGAACAGTTAGTTTGCAGGTGGTGCTCAAGCAGGGAAGTGCTGAGGAACGAGCTAGAAGGTGAGAGGGAGGCCAGAGTGAGGCTTGAAGTTAGGTAGTTAGGTAGACCAGCCATGAGTGGATGCTAGTGTCTTTGTTGGTCTGAAACATTATAACATAACATTATAACATAAATGATAGTGTGTGTGTGTGTGTGTATGTATATATATATATATATATGTGTGTGTGTGTGTGTGTGTGTGTGTGTGTGTGTGTGTGTGTGGTGTTACGCGTAATCGGTGAACTTGCGTATTTCATGAAATAAGCAAAATATTGCTTGTGTCATGAAATTGGCAGGCCATTTGCCAAATTCATAAAATATGCAATTTTGCTTTGCCATTTTCATGAAATGGGCAGAAGAAAATCTGAGAGTTCAACTGTCAGTCGTAAACTGTATTTAAATAAAAATATACTTAAAGCAAAATATACAAGATATACCTAACCTAGTTTGATGTATTTTTGCACGTATGTGGCGTGAGTGACACGAGCTGTTACAAAGGTTTCCAACTTTTAGACAGGCGCATTTTTTGGACAGACGGCTGGTTCGGCAGTTAGGTTAGGTTAGGTTAACTGCTTATATCGTGAGTTTGGCAAATGGACTGGCAATTTCATGAAATAAGCAATATTTTGTTAATTTCATGAAATACGCAGTTTCACCGATTACGCGTAAGATATTTATGCAGTAATTCCTCTTTATACGTGAACTCGATTTACGCGGATCCGCATACACACGATCGACAAAATAGGGAAACTTATTCAGCATATGTGACGTTGATCCGCGTTTATGCGATTTAACAAGCTACCAATCGGCTGGCAGAACTATTTGCGCTCCCGTATATGTAAATATGTACAAGCGTTCTTCGGCGACTCACTAGAGCGTTGGTCAGTTTGTGTTCCTGCACATTTTCTCACACGCGAAAAGGTGTTTGAAATAGGGATGGAAAACGACCAGCAAATGTGCTTGCCTCTGTACCACATAATATATTTTATATTCTATTACTAATGTACGTATATAATAAGCATTACGTTCTATATAATTCTTGTATACGGCCATATATTCTAATTTTTGTTGTCAAAAATTGTTGAGCTGAACACGCTTACCCCTTATAATATATTATCTCTATGGGAAAATGGTGTTAGATTTACACGATTTCGATAAAAATGATGGTTTTCATGAAACGCATCAATCGCGTAAAAAGAGGACTTGTGTATATTTTATTCTCTCTAAAAAGTAGCCTATTCCTTTCCCAGTAGCCAAATACTTCGAAATAATTTTTTTTTCAATGAAGTTTCTTTGTATTCTTTGTATTTCTTACAGTTGGTTAATTTCCCTTTTTTCATATGTGGTTGTGTTTAAGAGTTGGTATAATGTTTTCAGCTCTTATTTTGGCTTTGCTTCTTATTTTTGTTCCACATTTTAATAAAATTGATAGTCTTCTTCTCTAACCGTCTGACCATATATATATATATATATATATATATACCATGGGTATAAAAAAAATGGCATCGTGGGCCTCAGAGACTTTGATTTTGGGTCTCTCCATCTTATATGGGGCGGCACTTTGCAGGCGCTCGCACATTGCCCCTTCCTTACGACAAAAATATATATATATATAAATATATATATATATAACAAAGATATATAAATTTGTCTTCTCTTGCTTAGCTGCAATAACATCTGTAGTCTTAATTTTTCTCTTGATTTTTGTATTATCGACAAAAAATAATACAAAACACATTTAAAAACACATTTTACCTACAGTTTTAACATATTCAAAACTAAGCATGTCTTGATTTCGATTTACTATTGAACATGTTTGAGATTAAGGTGTTTGATACGATAT
>JAJOZX010004251.1:30000-45000 GCA_023014485.1 Bathynomus jamesi
AGTCATAATAGACTACTATCCACAAATATGTTACACTCTATATCTATTTATAACGGACAGGCAAATATATCAGATCCAAAGAATCCAGTCAATTTCATTAAGGTATCCATCAAGTCACGGTCCATATCGATTGCGGACCAAGTCAAAATTTACAACCATATACATTACAATATATACACTTAGGAGGAAAAGTGTAGGTGTGGCTGTAAAGACTGTACAGTAATGTAGGAATGTGTGTGCACCCATTTTGGGTCTCCCATTTAAAGGTGTTTGTGGACAAGTGAAGATCACTTGTTTTTCAATACCTCACAGTACTATGGGGGGCACCGCTCGGCAGAGGAATCTCTTTAAATGGGGTGTGTAAGGACAGAGAGTACCCCTAACCCAAGACGCTGCCTCCCTATATCCCACAACACTTGTGTTGAGCTGTGGGATCTATCCCCACAAAGCCTTAATTTTACTACCTTAAACTATACCCTTTCTATCAATATATGCGTCTAATCGATTTTTAAACATGTTTATAGATGTGCTACTAATTACTTCTACCGGCAAACTATTCCAACTATTTACTATTCTATGCGTAAAAAAGTTTTTGCAACTGCTGTCCGAACCTTCTACTTGTCAACTTACACCCGTTATTTCTAGTCCTATTATATTGAGATATTTCGAAAAAGCTATCTCTATCTACGTTATCGAACCCATTCATAATTTTGAAAACCTGGATTAGATCACCCCTTAACCTCCTAGTCTCGAGTGTTGTTAATTTTAACTCCTTAAGCCTATCCTCGTACGACTTTGACCTAAGCGACGGAATCATCTTAGTTGCACGTCTTTGAACTCTTTCGATTTTGTCTATATCTTTGCGCATATACGGATTCCAAAATTGGACCGCGTACTCCAAATGGGGTCTAACTAATGATTTATAAAGAGGAACTATAATATCGCGCGATTTGTACTCAAAATTTCGAGCTATAAAACCTAACACTTTGTTCGCCTTATTGACCGCTGCTGTACTTTGTTTCGCTACTTTTAAATCACCAGTGACTATAACTCCTAAATCTTTTTCCTGCTCTACGCTTGTTAAATCTTTCCCTGACATACTATACGCAAAATTACGGTTACGCGAACCTATATGCAAAATTTTGCACTTATCAACGTTAAATCTCATTTGCCATGTGACTGATCAATCAACGATTTTATTCAGATCTTCTTGGATTTTACCTCTATTTTCGTCATTAATCGCCCTACCACCCAGCTTCGTGTCATCCGCAAACTTTGAAACTGTACTGACTAGGCCGACATCTAAATCGTTAATATATATAAGAAAAAGCAAGGGGCCCAACACAGAACCCTGAGGAACGCCACTCGCTACATTAGCCCAACACGACTCCGCTCCATCAACGACCACCCTCTGTTTCCTACCTCGCAACCACTCTTCTAGCCAATTTATTACTACACCCCTGATTCCATGAGCCTTAGTTTTTTCAATGAGTCTTTTGTGCGGCACGGTGTCAAACGCTTTTTGAAAATCTAAATACACTACATCAACCGCCCGATGTCTATCGTAAATGTCAACCACGCTTTGGAAAAATTCTAAAAGATTAGTTAAGCATGATTTGTTTCGCCTAAAACCGTGCTGCGTGTTTCTAACTAGTTTATGCACTTCTAAGTGTTCGACTATACGATCCCTAATTATTGATTCCAGTAGCTTACCTACAACAGACGTTAAACTGATTGGCCTATAATTTCCCGCCGCACCTTTATCGCCTTTCTTAAAGATAGGTGTTACGTTTGCTAACTTGAAATTATCTGGTACGCACCCCTCAGAAATAGACGCATTAAAAATCTTTGTTAGCGGCACTACAATGCTATCTTTTAATTCTTTTAGTTGTATGGGATATATGGAATCCGGCCCCGGTGATTTACGCGTTTTCATTTTATCAATATAGCGCATTACTTCCCCTTCACTAACCACGATATTATCCAAATATTACCATTATCAAAAGGTATTATGTCTGTGACCGTAGGGATATTCGTTACATCTTCTATAGTAAAAACTGACGTAAAAAATTCGTTTAGCAAGGTAGCCATTTCCTTGTTTTCAGAAACTAGATCTCCGTTTACATTTTTCAAAGGCCCCAAGACACTTTTTACTGGATTTCTATTATTGACGTATTGAAAGAATCGCTTGGGGTTTTCTTTACCGTCACGAGCTATGGAGATTTCAAATTCGCGTTTGGACTTTTTTATTACACTTTTAGCTTCACGCCTTAGAGATATGTAGTTGTTTCGTAACAACAGATTATCTTTATCGCACTTATATAGCTATAAGCCCTATCTCTACTCTTTATAATGTCTCCTACTCTAGAAGTAAACCAAAGGGCTTGTTGTTTACTTTCGCACGCTTAATTTTGTACGGTACACATTCCTCATTTATAGTCCTAAATACCTTACGAACGATTCCCACATTAGTTTTGCGTTGGAGTTCCCCATTACGTTTTCCCAATTGACGTGTGAAAATTTATTTCGAAATTTACTAAAGTCTGCGTGCTGGAAGTTAGGAATTTTAGTCGAGTTATTGGATTCGAGTGACTTACTAAGAGGACAAACTCTACCATATTGTGATCGCTCTCAACGGTTCTATTACTTGAAGATCAGTAATTAGCTTATCATCCGTAGTTATTACTAAATCTAAAATACTGTCCAACCTCGTAGGTTCCCCAACCTTTTGAATAAGAAAGCTATCCTCGAGAAAATTAACTAAACGATTACCTTCCGCGTCTCCCTGCATTGTATCGTAATTCACGTTGGCGCAATTAAAGTCACCCATAACTAAAGCCTGCTCACTACCGATTATTCTCTTTAGTTCACGATATAACGCTTCGTCCGTATCAGCTGTTTGATTTGGGGGCCTGTATATAACCGCAACAAGAAGTTTGAAATCGTTCAATTTAAGTTCTGCTATAGTCGAATCTATCGGTTCTGGAATTGAGTGCTTTACTTCTATAAAGTTCGCAATATTATCTTTGATATACAACTAGAAGGTCATCCAGCTTATACAGCTTTATACACTTAAGTAATAACTTAGTTATACGTTAATATGAACCAGAGGTTCTAGTTAATATGTATTTTAGTATCAAAACCAATTTTCATACAACAGATTATCTAATAGTTATCAGAACGACAGTGGTCTCTGACTTTGCACAGTACTGTATATATATATATATATATCTATATATATATATATATATATATATATATATATATCGTATTTCTCGGCGTAAAACGCGCACTTTTTTTTCCCAAAAATACTCCAAAAATCACCCTGCGTTAAATTTAACTCGTTAAAATTGTACATGTGAAGTGAGGTAGGAGGTATATTTTTCCTAAATTTTTATTTTCCTAAATTTTCTCTTCAAAATTAGGGCGCGCGTTATACGCCGGGAAATACGGTGTATATATATATATATATATATATATATATATATATATATATATATATATATATATATATATACAGGGTGTCCCATAAGTCCGGCATCATAGGAAAAAATAATAAAAAGGCAAAACAAAAACTTTTATTTACAGAACGTGCTCAATATGTCCACCATTGTTTTCAGTACACAAATTCAGACGTGATACCCAGTCAGCAAGCACACGGTGAATGATGTCATGAGTAATGGTGTTACATGCCCCAATAATGCGCTGCCGCAAATGTTCAACACTCCTAATTTTCTCTGCGTATACCAGCGCTTTCAAGTGGCCTCAGAGATAAAAAATCTAGTGGCGTGAGATCCGGGCTTCTAGCTGGCCATTCTACAGGCCCTCGACGTCCTATCCAATGACCAGGGAATTGTTGGTACAGGTATTCCCTTACTTGGGTGCTGTAATGTGCAGGAGCGCCGTCTTGCTGGAACCATGTCGGGAAATTTCCTTCTTCGTTCAAGACACTGAGAAATGCTTCTTCCTTGAGCATACGTAGGTAGGTGCCTCCAGTGACATGTTCATCGAAAAAGAGGGGGCCTATGATGCGATCCTTCCAAATGCCACACCAAACCATCAACCGAGATGCACCTTGTTCCTTTGAAGAGGTATACCAGTGAGGGTTGTGTTGAGACCAGTAGCGGGTGTTCTGTCGATTTACCTCACCATTTCCATAAAAAAACAGCCTCGTCACTGAACAGAATGGTGGACGGGAAATTGGCATCCCGAGCATATTGTTCCGTAGCCCATTCACAAAATTCCTATCTTCGCTTAATTTCTGTAGGATCTGAAGTTTATATGGATGCCATTTGTGAGCCTGAAGAATGCGATGGATGCTACTTTTCGACACTCCTGTCTCGGCGGACAATCACCGAAGAGACTTATTGGGACTTCTGTTAAAATGAGCCAGGATAGCAGTCGCTGTATCATCGTCAGTGGAGCTCCTTGAAGGTCCACTGCGTGGTTTATCTTCTATAGATCCTGTTTCCTTAAAATTTGCAACAAGTCTGCTAACACAACTCTGTGTTATTGGCTCGCGGTCTGGATGCAGTCTTTAAATTCAGCAGCGGCCTCTCTTTGACTCCGATTTCCTATGAGTAAGTAGAATTATCTGGATTCGTTCTTCCTGGCTCACAGACATTATGGCCTGTAGAAAGAGAAAAATATGAATTATGGTTTGTAGAAATAGAAAAATATGAATTTCTCCTATGATGCCGGACTTATGGGACACCCTGTATTTTCGTTGGAACTTTCACAAAAGATGAAATACCAAATTAAGCAAGGAGAAGCAGTAGGAATACAGTTGGTCGGTATATATACGTTAAATGACCGTTGTCTTTATTATTATGATCTTTACGTATATTCCCACTTCACTACCAATTTGAAATTTTCTAAAACAACTGCAAATAACCTTGATTTAGGCTCTCTGCGTCCCCTTCTACGCGAGGAAAAGGGACGTTTCTTAGGCCACTCCCCCATGGCCTCTCTTTCCTGCATAAAGAAAACTAAGGTCACGTAGAACACGCACCGTCATTACAGTCTTTACAGTGAAGTATGTAGCCACTATACTTTATTATTTTTTGTGTACAAGGGTCTTTTTGGTAAATTTTTGGACCTGTTTAGTCCCTGTAATATTCAAATAAGTGATAAATACGTGTGTGAAACTGTGAATACATTAAATAAATCTTGCCATATGTAAACAAAGTATAGCACAATAACAATAAAATATCCATATTTATTGCTTACATATATCGAGGAAACCATTATGTTAAGTATTATTTTGAATATGTAATGTGTATACCATATTTGATGCAGATTACCCAAGCTGTTTAGGTGTGTATCTTGAACAAAGAACAGACAGACAGAAAGATATCATCCCCATGCCATATATATATAAGGTTGTAACATGTATTCTGCTCGATTTTTTAGTTCATTCAGAACAAAAATTAAAGGACTTATAAGGACAAATTGGCTCGAATTTTTAGTTTATTCACAACAAAAATTAAATAACATAATGACAAATTAATCATCAATATAATTCCCTTCTTTTTCTATAACCTCCTCCCACCTGTAGAAGCGTTTTTTTTATGCCACGTTCGAAGAAATCCCTTGGTTTCGAGTTAAAAAAGGCGATCACTTCGTTTACGATAGCTTCCCTGGATTGCAACTTTTGTCCATCTAGGTGGTGTTGCAGACTTCTGAATAAATGGTAGTCTGAAGGTGCGATGTCCGGAGAATAAGGTGGATGAGGCATTTTTTTCCAAGCCAAATGCCTCCAATTGGGCAGTGGTGATTCGAGCAGTTATCCTGGTGGAATAGAACACCTCTGCGATTAATTAATGCAGGACGGTTTTCTTGTAATACCATCTTCAGTCGTTGGAGTTGCTGGCAGTAGACTTCAGCTGTGATGGTTTGGTTATCTGGCAGAAGCTCAAAATGAATAATTCCTTGCATATCCCACCAAACGCATAGCAAAATTTTCTTTGGATGGGGTCCATTCCGTGGCTGAGGTTCTGGCTTTGCTTCACGGCGAAGCCACTGATGTCGACGCTTAATATTGTTATAGAGGACCCATTTTTCATCCCCAGTGATGATCCGATTCAAAAACGGTGCCGGCAGTTGCCGAGAATGCAGTGATGTGCAAATATCGATTCGATGTTGAAGATTCCCTTGTGACAAATTATGCGGAACCCATTTTCCAACCTTCACTACTTTTCCTAACCGCTTCAAATGACAATGAATGGTCTTATGGCTAACGCCGAGTTGCAGACCAAGTTCTCTTACAGTTACCGTCGGGTTTTCCTCCACTGTTGCTTTCAGCAACTCTTCATCTAACTCATTTGGTCTTCCTGTTCGTTGATAATCTTTCAGACTGAAGTCTCCATTTCTGAACTTCTCAAGCCATCTCCTACACATCCATTCGCTCACAACATCATTTCTATAAACTCTTTGAATGTTTTTTGCGGATTCACTAGCGTTAGATCCTTTATGGAACTCATACAACATCACATGTCGAATATGCTCTTTCGTGGGCTCCATGTTTTTTCAATTACTGTAATATCGTAGGGGTGGCGTTGTAACTATGAAAAACACCAAAGAAAATATTCATTAGCCTAATCCTACACTAGCCTAAGCCTACATTAGCCTAAGTCATTCTGTATCATTCTGTATCGTGATAAAACCTGTGCGAACCTGTCGCCGCGTGTATTTTGCAACATTTCTAAAACTACTTCACATTATCCTGAGGTTATTCTATTACTATCGTCCGTTTTCTAATCGAGCAGAATTTATGTTACAACCTCATATATATATATATATATATACATATATATATATATATATGATGAATAAAACCACGGAGGAAAGGAAACACAAAAGGTGCTCAAGCGCTTTCGTCTAATGACATCCTCAGGAACACTGAGCACCTTTTTGTGTTTCCTTTCCTTCGTGGTTTTATTCATCATAAATATTTTTCACGTGTTACTTTCGTGAAATAATTTTCATATATATATATATATATATAATATATATATAATATATATATATATTATATATATACAGTATATATATATATATATAGAATTTACATGGGTTCTCGAATGAACTGAGTCACGGATTTGATAGCTGCCAGTTGTCGACCTGCATAACGATATATTTTTAAAAAACATCATCGAGCTGCTTTCCGACTCTATCATTAATAAAAATAATGTTTGTTTTAATTGAAAAGAAAGCGTAGAACCAGTCAATGGTTGTAAATATTAGTAATAAAAACATAACATTTTATGTAGAATAAGAAATGTGAAATATATGTACATAAAATGTATGAGTATATATGAGTAAATATATATGTCAGAATAATGATGGGTTTATATATACACCACCCTTTTTTTAGGTGACTAAGTATGTTGCTTCGTTGCCACGCAGCCGAAGTGTATACCGCTTACTTACAGGTTCTTGACGCCATGTGATTTGACTGCAGGCGTTAAGCTCATGCCCTCGTCTTAAACGACCATTTTGCCTCGAGGCATTGAGAAAAAGAATCACTTAATTTTCGTGAAAAGGATAGGAACGAGATGTTATCTAAACACAGTTTATTTCACCGGAGATTGCACTTCACACAAAAATGGATTAATAGGGCAGAGTTATATGGAATTTTTAATTTGTTCACTACACTTGTTTCAGAGGGTTTTTCAAACACGTTCTCTCACAAAGAGCACTCAGTGACCGATTATGCTGCATACCCGGCACTCACTTCCACCATACCTGGGAGAACTCCCTTGGTGCCACGTTTACAAGATATTATTCAAGTTGCAAAATTTTAGTACACTAATGATGGTAGCAAATACATTATAAATTTTGGTTTATAATTAACTCTTTTATGTGACTGAACTTAGCTGAAGGGAACATTCAGAATTTAAGCGTCGTCCTTTTCAAGATTATAGATTTGGCAAGACTGGAAAGAGTCGGTAGGACGTGAAGGGGTTGCCAGATATCTAGTGCAGACATTAAATCAATTTATAAAGTATTAAAGATAAAAGCTCAATACCTTAATTTATAAACATAGAGTAGTATCTTTAAATTTGAACAAAAACTTATTTCCTGTAGAAAACCATTTACACACACACACACACACACACACTATATATATATATATATATACCATATGTCCCACAAAAAAGTACACCCAACTTTAGATTGTACTAACTCCTCCAAAAATTGAGATATTTTGGATCTGTTTGTTTGATTTAATATAGCAAATTATTCTTTGTTAACGTTCAAATTTATTCATGTTTAAACGATTTAGTGTTTAAGCATCTGCTTTTAGCTGAAGGGTACAGCAAAATGAGTTGCGCGGTATGATCATTTCTCCCAGCCAGATAGCTCCTCTTGCTTTAACCAATGTGCTATTTTACGTCGAAGGATATTGCAAATATTTTTTTTAAATAATTCGAACTTTTGTATCTAAGATACGAGTCATACGTATAAATGAAGAATCTGAATTACTAAATTTATACATAACTTTGAAACCCTTATCATGCAGTTTACACGAAGGCAGCGCGTTCTCATGGTCACAACTTATCTGCAAACTAAAAGCTTAAAACAAGTTCAGAATACCTTCGAACTGCAATTTCCCGACAGAGCTTCTCCAACTAAACATACAATTTTGAAGAATGTTCGGAAATACAAAGAAGAAGGAACGGTCCTCAATTTGAACAAAGGACGTTCAGGCCATCCGAAGACAGCAAGAACAGACGAGAACATTCAGCACGTTCGGCATTTATTAGAGAGACATCCAAAAGTGTCCACCAGGCGAAATGGTACAGAACTCTCACGCATGTCATTTCATCGAATAGTTCGTGAGGATTTGAATTTGTACCCATACAGAATGGAAATTCGACATCAACTCATTGAAGGAGATCTACCTCGCCGCCTAAGATTTGCCCAGTGGTTTCTTGAAAAACCAGAAAGATTCACGGAACAATTAGTGGTTGTTGATGAGGCGGCCTTTTTTATGAATGGTCTAGTGAACAGACAAATCTGCCGTCAGTATGCACCAAAAATCATCCACCTGACAATCATATCTACGAAAAGAATAACTCTAGACAAAAACTGTCTCTCTGGGTAGGACTGTGCGGTAATGGAGCGTTAATTGGCCCGGTCTTTTACGATGGTAATCTAAATGGTGAAGCTTACCTAGAAATGATAGACCCAGAAATCCTTCCACAAATACGTATTACTTATGGAAACCGATTTAATCGTATTTGGTGGGTGCAAGACGGAGCTCCTGCTCACAGGAGAGTTATTGTGAAGGAACGCTTGCAGGAAGTCTTCCACCAAAGAGTAATTGCTACAGGCCATGACATTGAATGGCCTCCCAGAAGCCCTGACTTGACCCCGTGTGATTACTTTTTATGGGATCATTTGAAAAATAGAGTATTTGCATCACAACCTATCAATTTAGATGATTTGAGGACTCGCATCACAGCTTAAATCAACTTGTTAAAAGACAATCCAGATCTTATCAAAAGTGTGATAGGGAAGATGAGAGCTCGACTCCAGATTTGTATCGATAGGAATGGCGGTCATGTTGAAAGAAAACTAAACTAAGCACAACTTTTGCAATAAGGAATAAAGAAAAAATCTGCTTTGTATCTTATTAAAATTATGTTAAAGTATCTATTATTATGTATTTGTCTTTTCATTACATCGATAGCACACACATTATTTTTTCATTGACCAATTTTGCGCAATCCATTTTGTTGTACCCTTCAGTTAAAAGCAGATGCTTAAACACTAAATCGTTTAAACATGAATAAATTTGAAGGTTAACAAAGAATAATTTGCTATATTAACTCAAACAAACAGATCCAAAATATCTCAATTTTTGGAGGACTTAGTACAATCTAAAGTTGGGTGTACTTTTTGTGGGACATATGGTATATATATATATATATATAAATATATATATATATATATATATATATAAATAACTTTCAACCTCCCAAATGTTTCGAACGACGATTCCTCATTTCACGAAGGTCAAGCTTGTCGCCTCTCCTCTCGAGTTGGACTGGTGAAGTAGTGAGTTAGTTTCTTGTATTTTCCACCTCACATAGCCTGATACGCCCGGCTCATCTGGGATTGTTCTAAGCCAGGCGTCTTAATCTTCTTTTGAAGATGACCACTGCAACACCACTCGTGTTTCTTAGGTCTTTGGGCAGCTGATTAAACAGTTTTGGTCCTCTCACAACAAAATTATTTTCTTTCAGGGTTAATGATGTTCCCTGTCTCGCCTTTAATTTGGGAACAAACAGTCTTCCTTTTCTACTTTCTTCTCTTCCACTTTCTATGATTCATTCTTGTTTAATCATTAAAGATACAGATAAAATTTTATGCACAGAGAATGCTATACGCAATTCTGGAATGTATTTAATGTCGCCATTATGCTTTCATTGCAGTCTGTTTGGTTGCACGGCACACTTATGCAATCGAATTTTATAGATTTTGCAAAGTTATCGTTTCCATTATAGAAATACAAAATGATTCTCTGCTGGATTAATTTTAATTATTTTTGCATATGAAACAACGGACTTAAAGATCATGGATTTATAATTGGAAACATTATTATAATTTTATGTGTTAATTCAATAGATTTATGGTATTTAAAAGTTACTGTGTATACGAAGAATTTTTATATAATCTTTATATTTTTTTTGTATGTTATGAGGGAAAATATAATGATTTATTAGTAAGTATTTGTGCAGTTTTGTATATTCCTAATTTTTTTTTTATTAACTCTTTATGGACGGAATTTTTAAGTTATGGAATGAATTTATTTGAAACATTAACGTTTTTCAGCAGTTGGGTACAGTAGAAGATTAATTCCACATTAAAAATTTTAATGGAAAGCTGTGTGTTTTTGCATAAGGGAGGTTTCATGTCTTTTTTAATTTTTGCGAGTTTGAAATATTGGGATATATTTAAATTAGAAATTACTCTGGTAAATACACCAAAATTCTCTCTCTCTCTCTCTCTCTCTCTCTCTCTCTCTCTCTCTCTCTCGTTTACTAATTTTAATTAGTTTAAATTTATAAATAAAGTGTTAACAGAATCTCTTACATAAACATAAACCTAATTTAAAAGTTTTTAATGACATTTACACCAAAAAAGAACTTATATATCTGAGTTTGAGAACTTTGAATCCCTCGAGGCCAAGTTCAGAAACATAATAAAATTACTTCATTTAAGTTTTAATTGCAAAGTAAAGAATTCGAGCGGGTTTTTTATCTTTTAAGCCTATTTTTTGGACTTTTTGGACTTTTCTGGCCTTTTTGACTTTTATTTGGTCTTTGGCCTTTTTTTTGCATAAGTTGAGATGATCATCATTCAGGCTCTTTGTGATACTTTTCGTTTTTGCTCACTGTTATATATTGTTTATTTTGGTATTTTTTCCCTTGCGAGACTTTTAGTATTAGATTTTCATACCGTCTTTCGTTATCGTTTCTGGATTACTGAGTGTATGTTTTATCGAATCTTATTGCTTCTATTGTTTATTAATGTGTATAATTATTCTACTGTTGTTATGGACTTTTGTATGCCGTTGTTATGATATGCTATAATTAACTTGCATGAATTTACTCTCATGTAAAATTTAGTGATACTTTTCGTTAACCTTTGGTTAGCTTCCACCCTGAATCGTTCATTCTGACGAAGATCAAGCTTTTCATTTCACCTTAGACCTACAGTTTAACGTGGAATCCGAACCACGTCCCACCAGCAGTCCAGCGTCTTAAACACTAGGCCACCCAGGTTACCCATTTATCTACCAACCACTTTCTCTATTGTGTGAAAGGATGAACAGCTAGGTTTTGCTGCGCGCCGGCTGCCGTCACCGGGTCTCGATCCCTGGACCGATGGATTCGTAGTCAGCGACGCTAACTACTACACCACCGAGGCGCATATATATATATATATATATATATATATATATATATATATATATATATATATTAGGGTGGTTCTTATTTTTCAAAATTGCAAATTTCACTGTCTACCCCCTCAACATATTCCATTTGACAAAAATAAAAAATATACAAAATCTCAAGCAATTATAAATATTCTTATTGGTTCCGCACAAGGACTCAAATTTAGTTAATTATTGAAACATAAATATACGAATTTTTTATTAGCGTTCCACTATAAGGGCAAATAACAGCAGTTAAAGAACAGCGTAAACTAAAATAGACATTGACTACTGATTAATTAGAAACTGAATTGAACTAAACATTTTAGGACTTAAAGCATAGTAGATTTGGCCTAGTAGAGATGGCTGCTTATGAGGCACCCTTTAATATTAACTGATTTTAATAAAACTTCTTCGGTACACTTTTTATATTAATAGGAAAATAATGCGGGGGTGAAACCCCGAAATTTTATATATATTTAATTTTTTCTATACATATAAGAACCACCAAATCAACCAAAATTTGAGGGTTTCACCCCCGCATTTTTTCCTATTAATATAAAACGTGTACCGAAGAAGTTTTATTAAAATCAATTAATATTTAAGGGTGCCTCATAAGCAACCATCCCTACTAGGCCAAATCTACTATGCTTTCAGTCCTAAAATATTTAGTTCAATTCAGTTTCTAATTAATCAGTAGTCAATGTCTATTTTAGTTTATGCTGTTCTTTAACTGCTGTTATTTGCCCTTATAGTGGAACGCTAATAAAAAATTCGTATATTTATGTTTCAATAATTAACTAAATTTGAGTCCTTGTGCGGCACCAATAAGAATATTTATAATTACTTGAGATTTTGCATATTTTGTTTTTTGTCAAATGGAACATATTGAGGAGGTGAGACGGTGATGCTTTTATTTCGTGTTATTTACTGTACTTATTTATTATTATTGTTATTGTTATTATTTTAAGTCCTACTTTCACTGATTTAATTACACTTCTACTCACTCCAGAGAACTTTCCATATAGCACTTCTCCATCTGACTATCTATGGAGTAACTCCACAGCCCCTGTATAAACCACTGTTCTACCTTATTATATTTTCGAGCAATTCCATATAACATTAATGTTTTATTTTGCTCTCGATACCAAAATACAGTTACCATTAAATTTGGAACATTATGTACTGTTCTGTTCGACAGATTTTTAAAAATTAAAATATCCTGAATATTCTAATGTTAGGAATAACGAATAGCTTAACACAAGTACAGTATTCGTCCATTAACTTGAGACTTAATTTGTGGAGTATTTCCTTTTGTAACTAAACGTGTTAAAGTATTGGTTACGTTAAAGCCCTTGCGTTTCTTGTCGGGTACCTGCATGTATCAGGAAAAATCAAAATATCTTAAACCGTATAAATAGGGTAAAATGACTTCACACTTTACCGAAATTTTTGGTATCTCCTTTACAGTTAGCTTCCTCAGGGATCTTGTTTGGAACTACTTTTATTCCTTATTTTTGTTAGTAATATGGTTAAAAATGTGTCAGGCGTGAAAATTATATTCTTTCTGGACAACACCGTACTGTAGTACTCCTGAACTGACTTATTGTATCTATAGAAAATACTACCAATCAGTTTGTATACTATCTCTAAACTGAGTTATGTCAATAAACTAATATCACTAAACCTATCAACATCCAGAAGAACACTTTCTCTACAAGACCGTATTTAGATTGTAATTTATTTATTAGAAATGATAATATTAAAATGTGAAATCAGAAAAGTACTCAAATCCTGCCCGGAGGAATACTTTTCCGGCTGCCTGCATGCTTTATAACAATGTATTATGCTTTTGTTTCCCTAGATTAACTATTAACTATTTATATACTGCCCTGGGATCCCTCCGATTAATTATTCTTCACTCGTTAAATGTCGTTCACAGAAGGGTTGGATAAGAAACTTTGGGTCTGGCTTGAGTCTGCAGACAAATACGAATATGTTCAGATCCCATGCTAAGCGGTAAAGTTCCCCTTCGCCACACGACTGTGCTTTTCGTTTACTTTTGACCTATTATTGGTGTACTCATAAAATATATTTTTTAGACCGGCTGTTCATACGGAGGTAAAATTATTCAATTAATAATAATAATAATAATTTTGAAATATTGTCTCATGACAACATGTGTACTGAAAGAAATTATCCTGTCATAATAATTAATAATGGATTTTCTAACAAAATTAATTAATATTTATACAAAATCAATAAATAATAAATAAAACTAATAAAAGATGCCCAACTTTCATTAATAAAAGAGGCTTCAATTTGATTTTCAGTTATCGGTAAACAAGTCCTTTATTTTAACGATTCTAACAAACTTTTAACGTTTCCACCTCGCTGATTGTATATAGTAACATGAGGAAATTATCGGCACACATTGCAAAATCTGTCAAAACACTGTTGAAAAATAAATAAATAAATAAATATATATATATATATGCTGCATGTATAATTTGTATATGTATATTTGTGAGGGATGATGTTGATGATGTGTGTCTCTCTCTGTCTGTCTGTTCTATGTTCGTTTATACATCACTAAACGGCTCACTAGGTTTAGTATAGACATTAAGGGAGAACCAGGGAGAGTTTTAGTAAATACATTTGTCTCTCCCAGTCCCTCTTTAAGTTCTGTGTTTCGGGGACTTTTGCTGGGCAAGGTGCAGCGGGCATTCTAGTATATATATACATATACAACAGGGTGGTGTATCGGGCCCAAAAAAAGTAACCTGGTACGATACTCGATACATTGGCAAAAAGTATCTCGTTACGATATATGAATAATATATGTATCGCGATACGATACGATACGATGCATATACACTATACAGTATATATTAATATATAATGTGTAATATATATATATATATATATATATAAAATATAATATAATATATATATATATATATATATATATATATATATACAGGTGGGCGGAAAGTAGCTCCCTATTTTGGATTGGTAAAAAAATACGTATATTATCCATTTATTTCAGAAGA
>JAJOZX010004251.1:47500-135000 GCA_023014485.1 Bathynomus jamesi
AAACTAATTTCGAGTACAATAATTCAGGTATTTTGATACTCTAAGCATTAATACACTATGTTGAACAAAATGAATGTCATATTAAAATGTTGAATCACCATACAAAATACTGTGACTACATGGGTTAATAATGGAGACCTCTGTTCGCATACCAGCAGAAAGGTTTATCGTTCAGTTATGAAAAACAGGCAAATGTTGGCATGATTACAATACATATATAATAATGTTGCACTTGAAAATAAATTTTGCATTGTTAACTGTGTGAAAGAACCGATATTGAGATTTGAAGAACGTCATTTTATAAAACAAAAATTAAGTTACTATACATATATCGATGTACATAACACAAAATCAACTAAATCGACTAAAATCAATTAAACCAACTAAATTTTAACAATTTTTATCTTTATGAAGGAAACCACTAAATAACTTTAAAGCAGAAATCATTACTTAAAATTGATATCTTTCCACTAAAAGTCTCAACTTGTTTTTCAATTACAAAACTGCATGTCAGTGCATACTGTATTCGGTGACTCCCGCAATATCAATTCAATGCGTTATTAGCAGTCTAACCCTTACTAGGGAATAACTCGCGTTGTAACAGCATATATGAAACACTAATAAAAATTATTAATGCACACTGCTATAATATGGTTATTCATCTAGCTCAGTGCTGTCCAACTTCTATAAAGCGCGGCCAAGATGTTGCCTATAATCATACACTGTTGGTTAATACGACTTAGGAACCTGCTGAATGTTGTTCTCCCTACTAGAAATGACAAAATAGGGAAGAAAATTTAGAAATGAAATTTGGCAAACGTACATTCTGCGGGCCGCAAGTTGGACAGCGCTGATCTAGCTCATCCAGCGGTGGTTTGTGATGGGTTTGTTCATTCATGCAGTCCTCAGTAGCCTTGCAGACGCATTCCTCTGTGCATGCCATATCATTCATTGCACAACTGCAGTTCTTACTACATTGTCTGCGTCCACGGCATGAGCACAGAAGCTCATCTAATACTTCTGCAGTTGTTGGTCCATCAAATAACTTCAACTTTAATTCATCACCCTCTCTTTGCCACCCATTTCCATCTGGTGAAGACATATCTGGTTTAGCAACGTGAGCCAACATCCAAATGCGGGTCTGAAATGATGCTCTCTTAAAGTGTTGAAGAAAGCTAGGTTCTGAGGGGTAGTTTGTGTAATGGTACATTCTTGTCAGCAAGGCGGACTCTCAGAAGATTCAAGTCATTATGTTCTTCTTTATATACATCCTTTGGATCGTAGAGCAGCAACAAAAACTGTCGGGCTGCATGTTCGGCCTCAACTGTTGTCAGTACCCAAACTACCAAGGAGTGGAATCGAACCTTTCTTCTCCAATGACTCCATGGTTTTCCACATTTTCTTTTTTCCTATGCCACAGAATGATGAGACGCTATCACATCCTGTCAAAGCATGCATGGCGGGAAGTAGACTAGGAACCACAGGACTTAATTCATTGCATATGCTGTGAACAGGAATATGACGATGGAGATCAGCAGTAGCGGTCACCTTTCCTGTTTCTACCCAGAAAATGATGTACTTTGCATCTGAGGAAAATAATGCACAGCTAGCACGAGGACATCTGTGTCAGGTGACTTGACAACTATGCTTCCTTGGATATTGGCAGCAGAAAATTCCTCATCTGCCTTCATAGCATGGAAAAGCATCCTTGTATCTGCCTCTTCATGTGAGCAAAACAGATCTTCCACTGGTGTCACGCCTTGGCTAGAAATACAGACCGCTTTTTCTCCATCACTGAACCCACCTGCAAGGTAGATCTTATGTTCGTGGTGTGCAGCAAGTTCCGGTGTTCTTGGTGCATGTTCAGTTATGTAGTTGCACAAGAAGTCAGTCAATGCTGCTTTATTCGATGAGAGAGCCATGAACTTCTGCCATGGCGGAAGTGGGCGTCCGGACATCACCTGATATTGCTTGGCTCCACCTGCAGTTGCTAGCCTTCTGCTCCGTTCTTCAACTTTGATTGAGTCTTTATAGTCATACTGGTCGAACACATCTATTATAGTGTTGGCTTTATGCGTACAAGTCAACAGCCGAGTCATGTATCTGTTGGCAAGCTCGCCAAATGTAGATGTGTTGCTGCTGCCTGTCATTGATTGTAGTTCAACCATGGCATCTCTGATGTAGACACAGGATACACTATCAGTAGCTGTTGGAATAGGACCAACCTCTACCTTGTTTTCCAATGTGTGTGTCAACTCAGCCTTATGGTTTTTCTCATTGCACCATCTTCATAAAACAAGCATGTTGGAATGGATATGACTGGCTGCCTCAATACATGGGTCATTGTTAATCTGGCCGTGCCTGTGAGATTTTAAGTGCCCTACGAAACACCATTTCAGCACTGATATTAACCAGCTCTTTCTTGCCTTTGGATCAATACATGTGTAGTTTTAGTCATGTCAGTGAAGGTCTTATTTTTGGATCTAGTCAGAGGACTGTAGAAGCTACGATTACCTCCAGTGGACAAGGTACTCCCAATAAATTCGTACATTTCCTTCTCACCAGCATCGATGGCAGATAATAGCGACTTCTGTACATCTTGGTCAGCAATGACTCCACTGGAAATGTTCAACAGTTTCCCATCTGGGTGGACATCTGGCTGAAATGGATTGGTCGTATTGTTTTCAAGATGGTTGATCATATTTTTTACATCATCATCTCGCTTGAGAGCAGAGGGTTTTGCTTGCTCATGTATAGAACATTCTTCAGCAGCTATTCCAGTACGTTCTTTCATACTCTGGGCATATTCTCCTAGTGACGTTCTAGTGAGCATCCAGCGGAGAAGGGCTGGTTCCTTTCGGGTGAGCCCAACAACACCCCCATTACTCTTGGCATCTCGTATCACAGTTGATTCAGTACCCATGTCACTCCAAATACCATTGAAACGACCTGGTCTCAGACGAACTGCAAACTCACCATCATTGAATGCTTGAGAGACATCTTCAGGAAGTTCCATCATATCAAGGAGATAAATGGGTACCCATCGTGCATAATTAGTACGGTTTGCAGCGAAGAAGTATGGCGTCATTGCAAGTTGTGAGGACAGATGTAATGACCAGTTACCTTCACGTTCACTGCGTATGTAGTTCAATAGTATTTGAACTGCATCCAGCAACATTGACCAATATTTAAATGTGGGTGAGTCTGCACTACGTTCTTGTTTGAATTCACTTAGTAGTGGAAGAACATCATGAGTAAGTCGATCCTTCAGTTCACTTGCTACATCTGCAGATTCTTGATCACCGCCATTCTGAATCGCTTCATAGGTATCCTCAATCTGTTGCCACACCTCATCTGGGATATGTCTTTGTTGGTCGGCATCACACCACTTCACAAATTCTGTCAAGAACAGCTGCATCAGTGCCTCATATGAAAGGGTTAGACCACGGACAGATCTGTGAAACTGCTTCCCAGCAAGCATCATGTCAGCTGTGTTTGGGGCATAAGTCCCACTATCCACTAGCAGATCCCTCAGTCCACCACTTCCCCATAGTTTTCCAATGGCAGCAATGAAGCAGCATGCACTATGGAATCCACCAAGGCGAATTACATGATTGGGAAAGTCGTCTGGTTTGCTCCATTTCACCTGTTGGGCCACTGCATAGAGCTGTTGGTCCATAGTTTGGACTGTACTGAGTTGTCCCATTGCTTTTGTCATTTCTTGACTTCTGATCATTGTTGTGTAGACAGTTGATGGATCGGCAGGCTTTGCATCTATAACTGGAGCATAAGTGGCAACTGTGCGAGTGAGTTGCATTTTTGTCATCGATGCATTGTATCCAGTCCAGAAGGGAACTTTTTCAGTTGTACTGTAGTCAATACGTGGAGGAACAGAAAGGTTACCACGCGGAATCGCTCTCAGAAACATCCAAGCAAGATCCGCTACCTGCATGTCTGATCCAGCAATATGTAGTGATTTCACCTTGATCTTCGCATCATCACGGCGAGGTGGCTCTGGTCGTTTCCTGGGCTTTTCATAATGCAGTACATTCTTCAATGCCTTGGCATCATTACAGTCGAGAGACAATGACTTTTCTTGGCCAATCTTCACTCTGTCGACCAGGCCAGTCCCAACTGTATCAATAGCCTGTTCCTGAAATACAACACGGGCCATGGAATGAAATGTTCCCTTTCCATCAATGGTTGCACAGTTGATATCAATATTGTCGTCACCTTCTTGAATCAGCTTTCCTCCATGTTGTCGTGAGACTAAGCCATGTGGTATGTATATGCGATCTTGCATTCTTTTAAGCTCATTTTCCTAGGGCAGTTAAAAAACGTCGAAGATGATCATAGCTTATGGTGAAACCATGGACATGGAGAGTGTCTATTATATCTCGTTTTCCATGATCATGATGGAGTTGCGCTGCAAGTCCTAGATGAAGGGGGTTATAATATTGCTGTCACTGCTATGAATAACACTTTCTGCAAGAGCTAAGACTCTACGTTGTAATTTTTCTGCTGGCTGGTAATTTGAATCACACGATTCAAATGCCTCTTTGCTCAGCAACCAGAGAAACGCCTTCTGTAAAAGTGCTGGAACAAATTCTTCAGATGTTTTCAGGCCGATTTCAGCAGCTGTGTAGTACTCAGTTGGCTTTTCAATTTGTGCTATTTCTTGTCTAAGCATACCAATGGCAGAATGAAGTAAGCTTTCTGAATTCACTGGAACATTTGATTGTTCTTCAGCAGAACCAAGTGTCATCTCATTAGAGTTGAAATCTTCCTTCAGTTGAGCAAAGGCTCTGACAGTATCTCCTAAACTGACACTGCTACTGACAACAATGCTTGACTTGGACTGCCTCATAATTCTTTAAGTAATGAATATGATATACAAGGTGTCAATATAATATTATGTTTAAAATTCAATTCAAATTCAATTGAATTTGTAAAGATAATTTATGGGTACCCTGTATTAACTACAGTATGCCATAAAGTATTTGAAAGTTTTCATTTCTAAGTAAATGTCATTTCAAAGCAAATGTAATTTTTTTCATGAATATTAACGATTCCGATCTTAGTCTAATAAAATTAACTTTACTGTACATTTAAAGCTATACTAACTGCAAAAATTCACTGCACACCTATTCACCCTCGAAGTTTTACTGTCACGAATATTGTTCTCAGGAGCGTTTATCGAAGTGGACTTCTCGCGAAAATTTGTTGCCGTCAATACCTTGAAAACCAACGAGTAGTATAGATTTATATGTGTGTATTCGTGAATACACACACACCAGATTTAAAACTCTGTTAAATAATATTTTCCAAAATAACGTTTTGACGAATACATCCTCATCATATTATTTTTAAGTAAGTATTAAGTAACTAAGTACGTTTTCTGGTTTTAGATTAGATTAGTTTGGTTATGTCAGGTTAGGTTGGTTTATGTGAGATTAGATTAAGTAATGACATACCATTATTTCTAATAGGGCGGTATGAAAGTAATTCCTCTTATTTTTCATTTCGTAACCAAAGCGTCGTAGGAAAGATACACGAGATCACAATGAAAAGTTTGTATCTCCCCCTCCCCCCTCATTTTAAGTTGAGCGATGCTGTGATCAGTCACGTGACAGCATCACACCACGCTGTGGGTACGAAGCAGAGAACAGTTATTGAGTTTCTTATTGCGGAAGATGTTCCTCCAGTGGATATTCATAGGTATTTGAGGAATGCGTACGGCGACTATATTGATGTGAGCATCGTTAGACGTTGGGCAAAGTGTTTCAAGAGCGAGGAAACCGATATCGACGACAAGCCTCAAAGTGGTCGGCTTGCAACCGCAGTGACACGGGAAAGCAAGATTCGGTTTGATGCACTTCTTAAACATGATCGCAGCGTCACAACACATGAGTTGTGTGAGACATTGGGTATTGGAAAACTAGCATCATACAGGAACAGGGATACTCCAAGATTTGTCCAAGATTGTTGACAGAAGAGCACAAAGACAATCGGAAGTCCATCTGTATGGAACTCCTCGAACGCTACGAAGCCGAAGGTGAGGAATTTCTACCACGCATAATCACAGGCGACGAGACATGGGTTCACCATTATGACCCCGAAACCAAGCAACAGTCTATGGAGTGGAACCATAAGACAACACGTGGGTAGCACTTTGAGGATGACAATGACGTGATGAAGAAAATTCTTCACTGGTTCCGATGTTGTGATAAGGAGTTTTACAACGCCGGTATACAGCGCCTGGTTCAACGTTGGCAAAAGTGCATTGCAGTTGACGAAGACTATGTGGGAAAATAACTTTATATTTGCCACGTATGTATGCATATTCTCCCTTAATTTCATTGCAATTGGAATTATATTTAGTGAGAAATAAGTAGCATTACTTTTGTACCGCTCTGTAGCTATGTACGTTAAATAGACTTTTAGTTTTGCTTTGTTACTAAACATTCTATACTAGTACCTCTCGTGCTCTTTATATATATATATATATATATATATATATATATATATATATATATATATATATAAAAGGCCTTCCGAAGCAAAAGTAGCACAAGCACCATCCGGGCAAAATGAGTTATACCCACTGAGAGGTTCTTCAACCCGTATACTATCATATGGTAATAAATGAATTGCAGAAACGCCAATGTTCGTATGGTCGAAAGTCCCACAAAAAATAATGCGTTATCTCTGTCGGAAGGTCGCATAACTTTCAACGCGTTTTCTGACGATTAAAAAAAATGGCGCTTGTGCTACTTTTGCTTCGGAAGACCTTATATAATATATATATATATATTATAATATATATTATAATAGATATATATATTATTTATAATATATATATGTGTGTGTGTGTGTGTGTGTGTGTGTGTGTCTACATATTATACAGAAAGAATATATATATATATATATATATTATATATAATATATATATATATATATATATATATATATATATATATATATATATATATATATATATACAAGGTGGGCGGAAAGTAGCTCCCTATTTTGGATTGGTAAAAAAACACGTATATATCCATTTATTTCAGAAGAAATAATATGAAAAGGTAGGCATACATGGTAGGTTTTCTCTAAAATTCAATGTGGGCTCCAACTCTTTCCACCAGCTCCTGGAGCCGCCCAGGAATGGCGTCCACTGACTTTAGCAGGAACTCCGGCGGGATGGAGGACATGACTTCCCGAATTCGGTCCTCCAGTTCTTCCAATGTCCTCAGTTTGGTGCGGTAGACTTCTTCCTTTACCCACCCGCAAAGAAAGAAGTCGCACGGTGTCAAGTCGGGGCTCCTGGCTGGCCATTGATGTGGACCACGACGACCCATCCAACGCCCAGGGAAGTGGGCATCCAGCCACTCACGGACAACAATGGCCAGCCAGGAGCCCCGACTTGACACCGTGCGACTTCTTTCTTTGGGGGTGGGTAAAGGAAGAAGTCTACCGCACCAAACCGAGGACATTGGAAGAACTGGAGGACCGAATTCGGGAAGTCATGTCCTCCATCCGCCGGAGTTCCTGCTAAAGTCAGTGGACGCCATTCCTGGGCGGCTCCAGAAGCTGGTGGAAAGAGTTGGAGCCCACATTGAATTTTAGAGAAAACCTACCATGTATGCCTACCTTTTCATATTATTTCTTCTGAAATAAATGCATAATATACGTATTTTTTTACCAATCCAAAATAGGGAGCTACTTTCCGCCCACCCTGTATATATATATATATATTTTCCCCAATTGAATCTGAATAAATTTCGAAAGATTTCCTCACCAATAAACCACATTCGATATTTTGCTCTTACTTTCGAGATTTCCTTTTCAAAACTAAATTTCAGTGTCTAAACTCTAAACTAGCAATACTATCTAAAATTCGGCAATGTAACATGCAATCGGACATTGACTACTTATATTTCTGCAATATTATTAACATCAGACATTTTGCAAATAAGTAAGTAAAACAAAAATGTTTGGGATTTTAATGAAATTAGTTATCAAATTTAATTTTCAATTACCAGCTTCAGCGGGACATATACTAAAATTGGAACAATACAGAGAAGAGTAGCATGGCCCGTACGCAAGGATGACACCCAAAATCGTGAAGCATTCCATTTTTTTTATGGCGTAGCGATCTGGCGAGCCCACCGCTCGCCAAAAAGTGCAACTAGCTCCGCATCTTCTGCGATACAGGAGGGGAAAGATTAGGGTGGGAACCCATCCTTTGTTTTTTTTCCCCAGAAAAGGCAAAAAGAACCTGGGACGTGGGCCCTGCCCCAGCCCATCCCCCCTGTAACTATAGGCAGGCACGTGTGTATGTGTGTGGAATTTTTTTGACAAGGCCTACAAGCGCCACCAAGCATTGCATATGAAGCGCCGCAAGTGTGGAATTTTTTCCATCTGCTTAGAGAGGTGGGACGGCACTGGTCCACCAGTGCGCCTGTGCGAATGGATGTGTACGCTTTACTTTCTGCCCTTTTCGCCTTTTCACTACATTTTGTCCTTTATATCCGGGTTGTTTCTACCTCTCTTCCCACAAATTCCTGGGAAATGAGATTTTTTTACAGTGTATATATGTATTTTCAGTTACCTTGTTATATGAATAACCATGACACATATAAGGACATGTCATTGTATACTATTTTATAAGTCATGTTTAACGGTTTAAACCGGAGTAGGTTATATTCGTGATTTAGATTTTGTGACGTTTCGAACCATGCCACGCTGCCGATACACAAGAATGGCAAACGATGAAGGGAAACCATTAAATATGCCAATTCTCTTACATAAACTACTTTTGGCATTATATATACTGAAGACATACAGTATAATGTACTTACGGATATTCACTATTTGTGAGGTCACGTTTATGGAAAGAGAATCAGCATACATAAAACGGCTTCCGTTTGCACTTTAAATCTACTGAATTTTAACATTTTAATATTTTAATATATGTATTATATACTCATATATGAAATTTCTTCTTCTCAAAAAACCAAGCCTTTAACATGAAATAAAGCATGTAATAACCTTTCCATTTTTAGTTCGAAAGAAAAAAGTTGTTTAGTTTTCGTTTGAGGAACCGCATATACTCAATCCCTTTTGTACAAGAGATGACAGTGTGTAAGACGAATTGTTCACTAATGTAATTTTAATGATTTACTTGATTTCTTTCATTTTATGTAAGAATAATAAATTGTGTAGATTATATGAAGAAACCTTCCTTACAATATATATATGGAATATCATGCAGAAGTACCAGGTCATCAAAAAAAGACGTTCAAATTTAAATTGTTATATTTATTAAAGTATCATACTCCCATTACAACCCTGGTTATACTGTCACAACAACAATGAAGCATGGGAGATTTTATTCATGTGAAAAGAAACATTTTCCAACAAAATGGGGGAGACCACATGCGGCAAATGCCGTTCTTTATTTCCTTCGTGAACGTTTCATGATAGGGTCATCTCAGATCGCTATCCTGGACGCTTTGGATTTGATGGTCCTGGCCACTGTACTCACCAAATTGAATCCATGTGATTATTTCTTATAGGCTTCGTTAAGGACAATGTGTACAGGAATCATCCTCATACGGTCGAAATTAAAGGCAGAAATTACAGCTTTTGTGGAGAGCATCACTAATGAAAACACTAGCTTGGTTTATGGAAAATTTCAGTGGACATTTGTAAATGGTGTTGGAGGCACAGGGAACATATTGAAAATGTTTTCACATGAATAAAATCTCCCGTGCTTTATTGTTGTTGTGACAGCAGACAAAATATTGTAATTGAAATACTTTAATAATATAAACAATTCAAATAAGAAAGGCTTTTTTTAATGAGTCGGTAGATGACAAGCGCCATCACTGTACGACACGGTAAAAGGTAATACAATTTGGAATATATTCAACACCTGAGGATGAAGCAACCTTTACCTTGTCGTATAGTGATGGTCAGCGCCCTCAGCTCCTACTTAAGAGGTGTTTTGTGTAAATCCGGGGGAACATTTATATATATATATATACACAGTTAGCTATTCAACAATGAACCCAAATGGTTTATTCAAAACCCTGCAATAACTGTGCCCACCATGCTTATTTTTCTGGTAACAAGTTGAAATGATGAATTAACCGTTATTCGCTGTAAAATAGCTCATTTTCATCAACCAAGTAATTTTTCTTCGTAAAATGCGTGAGGTCATCTTCTTAACCCTTTCAAGACTGATTTTAAATTTTCTTACTAATAAAACAGGGTATCCGGAAAAATCATCGCCCACAATTCACCGTCCACAATTCATCGCCCACAAATTATCGCTCAGGATAATTCATCGCCCACAATTCACCGTCCACAATTCATCGCCCACAAATCGTCGCTCAGGATAATTCATCGCCTACATATTATCGGGACTACAAAACTGTTTATGTATTTTTGCTCTCGTTATTTTCGTTTAAACTAACGAAAATATCACAATTTAACCTAACCAATCATCAAGGGCGTACAGTTGACCTAACCGGGCATTCAATTAACCTAACAGGTTAATATTGGTTATTTCATCTAAATATCTTCTGATCTTTTCGTATTAGGCACTCACTATCACATTTCGGGAAGTTAAGGATGAGAGAATAACGCCGAAATTGATAAAAACATCCAATGCTTTGTCTTCATCTAGTATTATCGAGACTACCTACGAAAACACAGTTTCCGTTTTAAGCGGAAAAACAAAATAAAACAGAAAATGCCCTGTTAGGTCAACTGAATGCCAGGTTAGGTCAACTGAACGCCCTGATGATTGGTTAGGTTAAGTTGTGATATTTTCGTTAGTTTAAACGAAAATGACGAGAGCAAAAATACATAATAAACAGTATATATATAAAATGTATATATGTATGTTCTGTGAATTGTATGGGCGATGAATTGTGTTGCGGTGAATGTATGAGCGATGAATTGGGCAATGAATTGTGGGCGGTGAATTGTGGGCGATAACTTTCCTAGACCATAAAACAGTATGTACCATATATGCTTTAAGTCCCAGGAGACTCGAAAGGGTTAAAGCTAAAATCGGAGGTTTATTTTTTATGTAATCATAATATTCGTTTTGATGAGAAGTTGTTTGACGAGCATATAACAAAATTTAAACCCCAAATTTATATTTTTCATTTTGGTTATGAAATTTTCTGGTCCTATTCGCTGCTTCATTCGTTACTTAAACAATACTCGATAAATATTTAAATATTTAAACTAATACTTCCTGAACCCAATTTCCAATAACTTTTTCCAGTACTGTAAACTGACTCAAACGCCAAGCCCTTGGGAGATAAAGTAATATAGAATTTTACATTTTATACATTTCCACGATCAGCCATCGTAAAATGATCCATTGTTTTATATATATATATATATATATATACAGGCAGTCCTCAGATAGTGACGCTAATGCGTTCCTGGAAAACGTATCGTTATCTGAAACGTCGTTATTTGGATTACGTTTTCACATAGGTTACATGTTTTAAGTGGGGTTACATTTCTTGGACAAAATATTTTCGAACCATTATTTACACAATAAATGAATGGTTTAACAACCTCAGAGTGTTATATGGTGTAAAATCTAACATTTAAAACATTTAATAGTAAAGAAAATAATATTTAATCTAGATTAAATCTTATTCTAATTATAATTTCTGACCTTAAATCTTCTTCAGCTCTGCAGATGTAGAAGGCTCTTTATCTTTCTTTGTAGGGGTCTTATCAACTTTCCTAAAGAAATAATTTCTGCAAGTTCATCAGAAAATGAGGAGGCTGATTCGACATCAGCACTTGCATTTCTGCAAGTTCATCAGAAAATGAGGAGGCTGATTCGACATCAGCACTTGCAGCTTCACTAGTCAGCGTAAAATTATGTAATATTGCCCTTACTTTGAACCTGCTAAACCATCCATGACTTGCATTAAACTCAAATGCATCAGAAGCACTTTCCCCCATACATTGCTTCAAATCCTCAAGGCTCACAGGAATTCGTTTCTGAGACTGATCCTCTATACAAATTTGCAAAAGTCTTTCCATTTCATTCATCACAACATTCCGTTTCTTTGACAACACTTTCGCTTTTAAATTCTCAGCATTCTTTACATGTTCAAGTATTTTTTTTTCTTATAAATCGTAGCCACTGTCGAACGATTCAAGTTTAGCGTCCTCGCTATCGACGCTAGCGATTCGCCTGAGTCATCACACTTTGTAATATCCATTTTAAACTCAAAACTGTACCTTTGACTTTTCTCCACATTTTTCCCATCACTAATTCTCCTTTTTGGTGCCATGATATTAATCACAAGTCAATATTTATTATAAAAACATAAAAATAGTAAATGTTTGTTATGTAAACACTGGAATAACGCTTCCAAAATGGCGACGCTGGTTCAACTGAACGTTCTAGATTCGTTGTTGCCAACCGAAGTTGCCGAAATTTACGTACGGTGCTGCTACTTACTCCGACGAAATTCCCCAAATGTCGGTATTGCGAGGAATGGGCATCGGTATCTAGGTTAGAAGTTATAATGTATAAACGTCGTTATTGCGAAAATGTCGTTATGTGAATCATCGTTATTTGAGGACTGCCTGTATTATATATATATATATATATTATATATATATATATATATATATATATATATATATATATATATATATGTGTGTGTATATATATATGATGAATAAAACCACGAAGGAAAGAAAACACAGAGAGGTGCTCAAGCGCTTTCGTCTAATGACATCCTCAGGAACACTCAGTGTTCCTGAGGATGTCATTAGACGAAAGCGCTTGAGCACCACTCTGTGTTTCCTTTCCTTCGTGGTTTTATTCATCATAAATATTTTTCATGTGTTACTTTCGTGAAATAATTTTCATATATATATATATATTAGTGGTGGACCGGATATCCGCATCCGCACTTCTGACTGCGGATGTTGTGCGGATATTACCTCTAATAAATTGTGCAATTTACAATTAAATTAGCTTATAAAGTACCTTATAAGGCCCAATCATGCACATTTCATGTAAAGTATTAATTATTATTAATGAACAAACAAATATATAAACCTCAAAATATAAATACCTGGTAACACAGAAAACTGAATGAAACTTGTTTCATTGAATTTTCTGTGGCTGAAACTCTTGAGAAATTTATTATTTTTATCATAATGAAAACATTAATATTAATTTTAATTCCTATGCATTGCCTGCCATAATAATAATATCACGAAATTTGAAAAATTATGTCATATATTCATAATTCTATATATTGATAGATTAACTAAATATCCGCATCCGCATCCGCGGATATTGAAATTAAAAATCCGCATCCGCAGATGTTGAAAAACTAACATCCGGTCCACAACTAATATATATATATATATATATATATATATATATATATATATATATATATATATATATATATAATATATATATATCTATTTATATATTATATTTATATATTTATCTATATATATATATAATATATATATATATATACAGGGTGGGCGGCGGAAAGTAGCTCCCTAATTTAAATTACATATAAATTATGTATAAATTGTGATTGTATTGTTATATTGTTATGGTTTGTTCTCTAAAGTGGTACAATTGTAACGGTAATCTTTTTTTCTCTAAAGTGTTCTCTTTGTGTTCTCTAAAGTGGTACAATTGTAACGTTCATTTTTTTTTTCATTTCAGATTGAAGGGTAACATGGCTGAGCGTTTAACACTGCAGGAGCGTGCCCAGTTGGCGGCACGGTACGAAGTTTGGCAATCTGTCGTTCGAGTTCAAAGATGGTGGCGGGCCATTCACGGACCACGTGCCCAAGTGGACCCGAAAACAATCAAGAACTGCCACTCGAAGCTCATGACCACGGGGTCTGTGGCAGATGTTCGAAGATGTGGTCGCCCTTCGACATCCAGGGCCAAAGACGGTGCAGGCAGTTCAGGAAATGTTCGCACGGAGTCCACGAAAGTCAACTCGCCAGGCAGCTCGGGAAAGTGGACTCTCCCGCTACTCAGTGCGAACTGTGCTGAAGAAGGAGCTGAACTGGCGTGCGTGGAAGCCGCATTACTGCCAATCTCTCTCGGACGAGGACTGCGACATTCGCATGGAGTTCGGGGAAATCATGCTGGCTTGGCATGAAGACTGGTCCCATCTCTTCCGCAACATCCTCTGGAGCGACGAGGCGGTGTTCCACGTCGGAGGCTTTGTCAACCGCCACAATTGCCACTACTGGGCAGGAGAGGATCCCATGGTTACCGCTGAAAAACGGCAGAATCGGTTCAGTGTAACGGTGTGGTGTGGTATGACCTCAGATCAGGTTGTGGGCCCGTTCCTTCTGCGCAACACCATGAATGCTGAGTGGTACCTTGCTATGTTGCGAAACGAGGTCTGGCCGGTTGTCAGCACATGGGAGAACATCGACGATCTGATATTTATGCAAGATGGCGCCCCTCCGCACTTCGCTCTTGTTGTCCGTGAGTGGCTGGATGCCCACTTCCCTGGGCGTTGGATGGGTCGTCGTGGTCCACATCAATGGCCAGCCAGGAGCCCCGACTTGACACCTTGCGACTTCTTTCTTTGGGGGTGGGTAAAGGAAGAAGTCTACCGCACCAAACCGAGGACATTGGAAGAACTGGAGGACCGAATTCGGGAAGTCATGTCCTCCATCCCGCCGGAGTTCCTGCTAAAGTCAGTGGACGCCATTCCTGGGCGGCTCCAGAAGCTGGTGGAAAGAGTTGGAGCCCACATTGAATTTTAGAGAAAACCTACCATGTATGCCTACCTTTTCATATTATTTCTTCTGAAATAAATGGATAATATACGTATTTTTTACCAATCCAAAATAGGGAGCTACTTTCCGCCCACCCTGTATATGTATGTTATGTGTATATATATATATATGTATATATATGATATATATATTTTATGTGTATATATACTGTATATATTCCCAAGTTGTATATTTAATGTAACAGGAAACGTAACAAAACGCTGAAATACCAATTTCTAAGTACCACTGAATAAAAAACCACTGATAAAAAAAACATGCCCCAATTTAATAAGTCTCTTCAACCGTATATTATTAAATATGTAACGTTGACACAGTACCACTCATGTCATAATTTTACATGGAATAAAAGATCATTTCAAGTTGGTTAAATACTTTAGTGACATGAAACTGACAGGAAGATCTTGTTTAAAATTTACTTCCGAAAGTATAATAAATTTCCCTTCTCGACATATTCGCAATTTGTTATGATATTAATTTGACTTTTCAACATAGGATCAGAATTTGTGATTTAGTCTAGCATCGAGCTGCATGCGGTTGATTTGAAGTTGGTAAAGCAAATTGTTGACACAAGAGTGACGTAAAGAATGATGAGTTAAAAAAGTTAAAAGTTTCACGCATAAAAATATAGTAAGTTTCCAGCTATTACACCATTTTGAATCTGGTTCTGACGTAAGAATGATAACAATGAAACGTTAGTTTGTTTGTGAGTTGTGATTGACTGTAGCTGACCCACTTTTTCATAATTTGTAAAGGTGTGACTTCGTTTTCATCAGTCCATTTGCAAATGATATGGAGTTGTTTTAATGACATTAGCGTTAATATTTCAAGAACACACACACACACACACACACACACGAAGAAAAGAAAGCTCATGAAAGAAAGTACAAAAACTTTTTCTTAGTTTGCCAACTTTCCAGGTGTCGAAAGTACACAGAAATAAAGAAACCCGACCCCGACGTCGTATACGCAAGGGTTTAAATCTCACTAATATGTGAATAGCGCAGCGGAAGAAGGGGATAAGCGACAAATTCGGTGGAATGCGTTTTCTTTTTGAAAAAACAGCTTATTCTTCCCTCTATCACCTTCAATTGGCAGATATCCCATTTTCTGACTGGAAACAATTTCTACGAAATTAGGAAACGACAATACTGCTACCAATAGTTTAAAGCCTAATAAGACCATAGAAGGCCTTGCTAGGCTATAGTCTTTAAGGAAAGCTAAGTACTGACTAAGCCTCCTTAAGGACTTAGTCTACAGTGAATAATATGGCTGAACCCTCAAATAGCAATGCCGCGTTTGCAGCTGGGACAAAAAATCAAGATCGTTGAATGGTTTCAAGTGACAAAGTCTGTGACGCAGGTGCAGGGGAACTTTTGCAAGGAATATGGACGCAGAGCTCAATCTGATAGAAAGAAACTGTCACTAATTGTTAGAAAATTTCGAACAAAAGGAAATAAGCAATCAACATAGGGGTAATAACGGTAGGCGACGATCCACAAAAACTTTTCATGAAATTATTGCGCGCTGTTCGCAGAAGTCAATTTGACGTTTGTCAACAAAAGTAGGTATTTCACGAACATCTGTGCATCGTATACTTCCTTAAAATTTCATTCACAACCTTCAGTGACTAATGTTCAAAAACAAAATGTTAGCACTGAAAGTTAGCAAAGCTAGAAGAAAATCCTGAGTTTATGAAACACATCGACTTCACTGACGAGGGTTATGTACATCTGTCTGGGGCAGTGGTATTTAACCTGGAGGTAATTACCTCACGGGGGGTAATTCGGCCTTTTTCGGCGAGGATAAAGAGCTGGTGCCACTGTCCCAAAAAAAGGCTGAGTTATGGTTCCACTAAAATTTTTTTATTCTTTCCTAATTTTCCTTTTCTTATATTTGCCATTTAAAAAGGGGAGTGGGTATGGCGTAGAAGGTTCCTACTACTTTGAGAATGAAACTGGAAAAGCAGTAACGGTAACGCAAAATTCATATCGTCAGCTGTTACAAGAGTTCTACTTATTACAACTAATTACAGTAGTTTCCCTTAAAAGAAATAACTGCATTACTCCAGATTCACAGTGGTTCAGCAGGATAAGGCACCTCCACACACCGTTTCTGAATCTCGCATCTCTTTGAGGAGGCATTTTTCCAGGCGACTAATCTCCCTTCATGAGCCAGTGAAATGACTCCCATTCTTTGTGGAGTTACATAAAAGAGAGGATCTGTTTTATCAAGCCTAAGACACTTGAAGACCTAAAGACCAATGTCTATGAGGTAATCAACAACATCCCAAGCCGGCGATTTCTAAAAAATTTTTTTTAAACATTTGTATAAAGTTGAATATTTTGTTAGAAAAAAAATGGCAATTATACTGAACATGTTGTTTATTTAAGGTTAATAAACTTCTATGTTTAACGTATCAATTGCGTTTGTCTTTGTATCTAGGTTCTTGTTTTTTAGCTAAGAACACTTATTTAGAAAAAGGGACATTTTTTGGGGCACCCAGTAAAAATAAAAAATAATAAATTTATTGAGTCAATAAAGCAAAAAGAAAAGAAACACGAATTTAAATAGCGTGATTCAATTGACTTCTTGCTATTTATCGACTTTTATAATAAAATTAAAATAGTGAGAGTGTCCATTTTTTATATTGGAAGGAGGGGGCCAAGGGCGAATTCCAAAAATCAAGGTCCAAAAATCAAGGTCCAGGGTTTTCAAGATGCATCGACACTCTGCGTTTGAAAGAGTGAAGGTCATAGACAGGCGAAAAGATGGATTGAGGAAGGCTGTTCCAGAGTTCACTAGTTGAGTGGATGAAAGATTGAAAATACCAATTTACTTTTGTTAACTCTCTATATGTATGACTTAAAAATTCGTATCGTGTATTTACATTGTTCATAGTTAATAGGCGATACTAAATTTTTCTGGACACAGTAGGCCTATATTTATGTTTAATGTAATTGCAAATTGAAATGGGGGTGTTAACGGTATAAAATTTCTTCAGATAAATGTCGCTGTCTCATGATTATGTCCCATGACCACTTTCTCTATTCGTTTATGCAAGACAATCTCAAAATGTCAACATTACTTTGATATTAGGGCGTCAACGCCCATAGGTCAAGTAAAGTCCAAATTCTTTAATCATATAGTTTAATACAAGATGATAAAACAGTCACGATTGGAATCTGTGATAGTTAGATCGACGAAAGGACCTTGAAAATTGTCAATACTGAATGAATGTCACCGACGTTGATTTACTACTTTTGTCAGTGTTGAATTACAATCTGCAATTGTGTCATAATATATACTGGATATATATATATATATAGAGAGAGAGAGAGAGAGAGAGAGAGAGAGAGAGAGAGAGAGAGACGCCTTCAGACACTTTCGTGATTTCTACTTCACAATGGAACCCATTGTTATATTGACAAACAGCCTCGACCAAGATGACGTCACATCGCGGGACTCACTCGAGGCATCCCCTCTGCTGTGAATGTCACACCTTGCGCCTCTTGCGGCCCAGTGCTTCCATTCCTAGGGTAATTACCCTAGTCTAGGGTAATCACGTATGTCTTAGGGTAGTTCTTAGGGTAATAAAAAAATATGCAGAATCTAGGGTAATCAGACCTATCTTGTTCCAGTTCATTAAAATACAATTACATGTACGTAGGTTTGCAACATTTACCTCATTAGTATGAAAAGAAAAACACTTTGATGACAAAACTGTTCTTTTAGTTCAAACAAACGCTGGGAAGTGGTAAGAGTCCTATCGCTAGCTCAGCCTAGGTGGATACTCAAACCTTATTTATCCACACAACGCACTGCGCATTTGAAAAAACTATATAGGGCTATGGGTTGATTGCCTGTGCCCTCATCCGTTGGAAATTTCCAACAGACGTCAGTGGAGGGTTACCGACAAAAGCCCTATGCTTTTTCGTTAGAGAGTTATAAATATGTAGGTCTTTAAAGGACCTCTTTATATTTATATTGATTACGGTAATTCTAGCATCGGGAGTTGGGAAAGCCTTATGTTAATAAAATCTGCAAATGCTCACCTTATTTTTGCTGGGTCTTTGTTTGTTTCGATGTAGGGCGTTACGATCATTTTCGGTGTAGGGCCGCCACGATGGAGTTACGCGGCGAATTTACTTAAGGTAATTAATATAGGCAGTCACTATATAAACCTGAAGGAATAGGCCTTTCCTTTTATAGTCTTAGGTTTTATATTATAAGGAATTCACTCAGAACTAGAGGGGGGACAAAGGCATCCTCCCAGTTTAAAGCTTCGCTGTAACATAAACAGCCTGAGAGCCGTTCCTTGGTTCTGGTGTATTATTTGCCGAACTAGCATGATTTTGTTGTGTCTACTACCTTTTGGTAGACTAAATAATAAATTGGGTTTTCTTGTTGCTATGTGGGGCTGATTCATACGTACAGGTTCTTTGTACGTATGGCAATTCAATTATTTCATTCCCAATAGGCTATGTCGCCAATCCCGAGGCAATTTTGTATAGATATTTAATTCAATTAATTAATAATTTATATTTAATTATGAAATAAATGTACCACATATGATACCATGTTGTGAGCGCGTATAGTTTTTCCATATACTAGGGGGGGCCGGAGAAAAATTTGTATGTTATAGATCAAATTTTTTGATAAACTGTGTTTTAAACCATGTGAAATGGATTGAAAAGAATGAAGTAGAAATTTAGGGAGAGAGAGGTTACTCAAGACCTATTTAAATATTAAAGTTCAAGAGGCCAACTTCTCAAGTTTAGTTAAAGTTATGTCAATCAGTTTGACTCCCTTTAGGTATAGGAAATTTATGGGATTAAAGTAAAGTTATTAAGCATTTTAACTTTGCTCAGTTTGTGTAAGTTTTATAAGTCACCAGTCTTAATTTTTCTTGTAAAAGTTTTCTGGCTTTCAAAGCAGTCTTTCTTTGAGGCCTGTCTGGTTTAGTCTGAGTTACATCAGGCACATTGAGAGATTCCTCCCCAATAGTATCCTGATCCATCCTTTGGGGTAATGGTTCTAATTTAGCCCCACACTCCAAAGGATATAGTAATGTGATATCTCTGGTGGTCTCACCAGTTGCTGTTTTCAGTTTTACAACCCTGGTAACTTCGTCTTCACCAGTTTTGAGTTCCAAGACTTTTCCCATTGACCAATGTTGTCTTGGTGTCTTGTCATGTATCAACACAATGTCCCCAATTTTGACTGAATCATTCCAACTTTGTTTTGTTAATTGTTTATGTCTTTCTCTAAGACTTGTTAAGTATTCTTCTCTCCATTTTGTTATAAATTGAGTCTTGATTTGTGTCAAATGTTGGTATTTTGTGTTGAGTTCTTTGTGTCCTATTTCCCAATCTGGATCCTCTGTACTGTTATGTTCAGATTCTGGTAACATGTTTACTGTTTCTCCCTTAATTAGGTGGTTTGGTGTGAGAGGTTCTGGCTCATTAATACCATCTCCCACATAAGTTAATGGTCTGTTGTTGACAACATTTTCAATTTCTGACAGAATAGTCATGAGTTCAAAAAGTTGTAGATGTTTTGTCCCAATAGTCTTTTTAAGGCAGTTCTTTACAGTTTGTATGTTTCTTTCCCAAATTGAACCATACCATGGTGTATTAACAGGAATGTACTTCCAGGTTATGTTGTGTTTGGTTAAATGAGTTTGTACTGTTTCACTGTCACAAATCTGATGAATAATTCTTTCACCAGATTTGAAGTATGTGGCATTGTCTGACCATATAGTTTTGGGTACAGAATTGTGTGCACAAAATCGTCTGAAAGCAGCAATAAAAGCTTCTGCTGTCAGATCTTCTACTATGTCTAGACATATGGCACGTGTGGCAGCACAGGTGAAGAGTACAATGTACACTTTGTATTCCTTTGAATCCATTTTGTCTCCAAAACTCACATTTACCGCTCCAGTGTAGTCAATACCCGTGGTTTCAAATGGCCGAGTAAATGTTACTCGTTCCACAGGTAGGTCTGGAGGGCTTGGGGTCTTAAAGGGTCGTGAATGGATACGTTTACAAGGAATGCATGTGTTTAAAATTTTCTTTGTTTCAGTTCTACCCTTTGGTAGCCAGTAAGTTTTTCTCAGCTCTGTCAGGGTTTGTGGGACTCCCATGTGGTGTATTTTGTTGTGGGTATCCCTGATGATGAGTTTTGTGAAGTGATTTCTCCTTGGAAGAAGAATTGGGTGCTTAGAGTTGTAAGTCAAAGTTGACTTGTTAAGCCTTCCTTTACACCTTATCAGACCCTCTGTATCCAGGTACAGATTTAGATCCATGACAAGTGAAGGAATACCTTTGTTTAATGTGCTACTGGACCTAAGATACTTCAACTCCTTGTCAAATTCTGAAGCTTGTATCTGTTTGAGCCAGTATTTTGTTGCAGTTTCTGTTAAGTTAGAAAAGGCTTTCTGAGGACAGTGTTTGAGAAGGTAGCTATTGACAAACTTGCAGCAATAGACTGTAATTCTCAAGAGTTTGTTAGGTCTGAATAAAGGTGATAGTCAAATATAGGTTTGTCCTCAGTGATCTTTTCAGTTGTTGTAGAGTTGAGTGTGAGGTTAACTACTTTGGCTGGCCAAAGATCCTCACATGTTAGCCATTCGGGCCCTTCATACCAGATTTTATTTGTTTTCAACAGCTTGTAAGAGAGCCCTCTTGTCAAAAAGTCTGCAGGATTCTCTTTTGTTTTTATGTACCTAAATTTGATACCAAGGTTTGTGTTTGCAGTTTTGATTTCTGTTAGTCTGTTTTTCACAAATATATTTTTGCAAGAAGTTGTATCTGTGTTGGTCACCCATGTTAGACAAATTTGACTGTCTGTCCTTAAGTAAATGTTTGTTATGTCAACTTCTTTATACACTTGTGAAAGAAAGTTTGCTGTTTTAACTCCCAATGAGACAGCTAATAATTCAAGTTGTGGTACAGTTTTCTTTTGGTTTAAGGGTGCCACTTTTGCCTTTGAATAAACCAAGTTACTTTCATTTTCACTTGTTAAATAGGCACAACACCCATAAGCTTGTGTGCTGGCATCTGTAAAAATGTGTAGTGTTTGCGATTTCAATCTGTAGCCAGCACATCTTGGTACGTAGATGTCTTGAACTTTGTTCAAGTCTGTGGCTAATTTTTTCCAATGAAGTTGGTCTTCCACTGAAAGTGGTTCATCCCAATCAATTTTCTTTTTCCATAAGTCTTGCAAAAGGTTTTGGATCTTATGGTTGCTGGTAAATATAATCCAATGGGGTCGAAAATTTTGGATGATTCTGAAAGCACTTGTCTTTTTGTATCGGCATTTGGATTTAAGTTATAACTCTTTGTGCAAAGAGTGTCATCGTGTTCGGAATTCTGTTTTAAAAACCAAAGCATTCCAAGTGTTTTCGTGTAATTGTTTGGTTCAATGTTCCCATTGTTGTCTTTTGTTATTTGTTCATTTAATTTAGGAGAATTAGAAAGAGTTTGTACTGTATTCAAACCTCCTACCACTTCAGACTAGTCAATACCCGTAGTTTTAGTGGAGTAAATTTACTCCTCCACAGGTAGATCTGGAGGGCTTGGGGCTTTGAATCCTGTACTGTTTTTGTGTTGTTTGGCCTATGGCCAAGGGAGGCCACAAGACCCTTTTTGTTTGGTCTCTGGCCAAAGGAGGCCACAAGACCCTTGTTGTTTGGTCTCTGGCCAAGGGAGGCCACAAGACCAATGTTGTTTGGTCTCTGGCCAAGGGAGGCCACAAGACCAATGTTGTTTGGTCTCTGGCCAAGGAGGCCACAAGACCCTTGATGAATTGTTGGGCTATGGCCAAGTGAGGCCATCAGCCCTTGATGAATTGTTGGGCTATGGCCAAGGTAGGCCATCAGCCCTTTGATGAATTTGTTGGGCTATGGCCAAGGTAGGCCATCAGCCCTTTGATGAATTTGTTGGGCTATGGCCAAGGTAGGCCATCAGCCCTTTGATGAATTTGTTGGGCTATGGCCAAGGTAGGCCAAGGCCCTTGGAGTAGAGTAGTTTGTTTGTACGTGTCACTGTCTAACCATATAATTTTTGGCACAAAATTATGTGCACAGAATCAGAGCGCAGCAATAAAAGCTTTTACTCTCCGATCCTTGGTTATGTTTAGACAGGTTGTTGTGTTTGAGACACATGAAAGAGTAGTGGTGTGTGTGTGTGTGTGTGTGTCATTCCTCCGAATCCAGTTGGTCTTCAAAAATTGGATTCACCACTCCAATGAAATTAATACCCGTAGTTATGAATGAGTAAATGTTGTGTATCCTACAGGTAGGTCTGGAAGGTTTTGGGGTTTTGAAGGAATCCAATCTGTTTGCAAGGAATGTATGTGTCTGTTGATGAAATCTGTTGTGATTCTTCTTTTAAAAGAAGAATTGGATGTTTGAAGTCGTATGTATATATTTATATACTGTACCGTACGTATGTGTGTAAATGTGTATTTTGTTATAGGGTTTTATTTTGGGTTTTGGGTTAGGTTAATCAATTTGGCTGAGTAAAGATCCTCAAACGTTGCATTTGAGACCCTTATATCAAGCCTTGTCTGTTTTATGCCTATATGTCAAATAGGAATTGGAATAGGTTGGGCCTATATTGGTCAAATAGGAATTGGAATAGGTTGGGCCTATATTGGTCAAATAGGACTTGGAATAGGTTGGGCCTATATGTCAAATAGGAATTGGAATAGGTTGGGCCTATGTCAAATAGGACTTGGAATAGGTTGGGCCTATGTCAAATAGGACTTGGAATAGGTTGGGCCTATATGTCAAATAGGACTTGGTGTGCCTATGTCAAATAGGACTTCGAATAGGTAATAGGTTGGGCCTATATGTCAAATAGGACTTGGTGTGCCTATATGTCAAATAGGACTTCGAATAGGTAATAGGTTGGGCCTATATGTCAAATAGGACTTGGTATGCCTATATGTCAAATAGGATTTGGAATAGGTTGGAATAGGGTCACGAATAGGTGTTAGGTGGGTGTAGGTTTGAATTTGTGCAATTGCTTTAGGTCTTTGTGATGTTACAGTTCGAGTCGAATTTTGTGATGTACAGGTCTGAGTCGAATTTTGTGATGTTACAGGTCTGAGTCGAATTTTGTGATGTTACAGGTCTGAGTCGAATTTTGTGATGTTAATGAGTCTTATGAGTAAGTTAAATTGCTGAAATAAATTTTATAACCTACACCACAGGTTCAATTATAAATTTAGTGTTTTTAGTTAGGATAGGCCTTGAGTGTAAAGAGTAAGGCCTACTTTAAGAGGTAGGCCTATTATGTAAGGTAAAGTTAGGTGGGCCTACTAAATAGGCCTATTTGTTGGGCCTACCAAGTAGGCTTATGTTTGGGCCTATTATTTTATAGGACCTCAATTGAGTTAAGCCTGTTAAATTAACAAGGCTTAGTTTTGAATTTGAAGAGTAGGACCTATTAAATAGGCTTAATGTTGCGGGCCTATTATTTTTAGGACCTAAAATAAGTTATGCCTGTTAAATGAACAAGGCTTAGTTTTGAATTTGAAGAGTAGGACCTTTTAATAGGCTTAATGTGCGGGCCTTATTTTTAGGACCTAAAATAAGTTATGCTTGTTAAATGAACAAGCCTTTGTTTTCGATTAGTGTAAAGGTAAAGGAATCGGTTCCCAGTTGCTTAGGCCACCATATGAAAACTATAGTGGGGTTACGGTTGAAATTAGGGTTAGGCCTACTGAGTTAAGCCTAGCCACTGCGTGTGTCAGTGTAAATTTTAGAGGGGTTAGTTCCCCATACAACGGGCCACCATTTGAAAAAAACTATATAGGGCTATGGGTTGATTGCCTGTGCCTCATCCGTTGGAAATTTCCAACAGACGTCAGTGGAGGGTTACCGACAAAAGCCCTATGCTTTTTCGTAGAGAGTTATAAATATGTAGGTCTTTAAAGGACCTCTTTATTTTTATTGATTACGGTAATTCTAGCATCGGGAGTTGGAAAGCCTTATGTTAATAAAATCTGCAAATGCTCACCTTATTTTTGCTGGGTCTTTGTTTGTTTCGATGTAGGGCGTTACGATCATTTTCGGTGTAGGGCCGCCACGATGGAGTTACGCGGCGAATTTACTTAAGGTAATTAATATAGGCAGTCACTATATAAACCTGAAGGAATAGGCCTATCCTTTATAGTCTTAGGTTTTATATTATAAGGAATTCACTCAGAACTAGAGGGGAGACAAAGACATCCTCCCAGTTTAAAGCTTCGCTGTAACATAAACAGCCCTGAGAGCCGTTCCTTGGTTCTGGTGTATTATTTGCCGAACTAGCATGATTTTGTTGTGTCTACTACCTTTGGTAGACTAAATAATAAATTGGGTTTTCTTGTTGCTATGTGGGGCTGATTCATACGTACAGGTTCTTTGTACGTATGGCAATTCAATTATTTCATTCCCAATAGGCTATGTCGCCAATCCCGAGGCAATTTTGTATAGATATTTAATTCAATTAATTAATAATTTAAATTTAATTATGAAATAAATGTACCACATATGATACCATGTTGTGAGCGCGTATAGTTTTTCCATAGCGCAGTCTCTGTCTCAGACTTGTAGTGCCACAATCGTTTGGCGGGTGAATTGGCGAGTCAACTCAAACTTTCAGTCGAAGAAGTCTCTCAAAATATAGCATAAAACTCCCGATTTTTTCACTCCTGTATAACAGGTAAGTCGCACTCCCTCTGGAGTATTTCATATTTTAGACATAGCTTTAGGAATTTAAAGGCTAACAAGCATTAGTCACTTCCCATTCGATTGGATAATTCGACATTTTATGATTTAAAAAATGTGCTGTTTGCTTAATTGTGCATAAAAATTTCACCTTATTTTAGATAAACGAAAGTTTTATAAATTTTACAGGCATCATTATTCAAAGTCATATTATGTATTTTTAAATTATTATATTTTTTAAATTCCCATATTAGCTACAAGCTCAATCTGGCAACCCTACATTAGGTTATTTGAATAAGCCAACTGTTTTCCATTAAAGTATTAGTATTACTGATATTCTAACATCGACTAGTTCACCCGTGCTATATCTTCTCATGAGGATACAAAAAGTTACATTATTTGAAAGCTTGAAATATATGATTCTCGAAATAAAAATAAAACGAACCTAATAAAAGTTAGTTTAGATAGATTTACATGTATGAGACCTGATCATGTCAAAGAAAACGATATATATATTTTTTGGACGGGTACTATATTATTTATTGGTGAAAATAAGGATGAATTCTTTACCAATTTAAATTCACGTTTTACGTATATTTGATATTCTGTAATATATATTCAACTGAATTATATGATGAGTATGTAAAAAATAGCTGTGCATTTCCTTAGAAAAGCAATTTTCCTACAAAAAATCTTCAATTTAGTCTCGTTAGGTTAAACATGTTAAACATGAGTTATAGTCTCAAAGAAAACTTTTTTTGCACAGGTACTATGCTATCTAATTTGTGAAAATAAGAAACTCCTTATTTTAAATGAGTGTTTTACGTATATTTTGTGATATTCTATAACCTTCGACTGAATTATATATCTATTTGGTTGATAACATATAAGCTTTGCATTTTAACCAAAAAAAAACGGAAATTGTCTTACAAGAAATCTTATACTTAATTATGTGTAAAATATATACGTTTTGTCATGGCTCCATTTGAGTATCTATGAAATTAATTTGTCTCTGTAGGATCACACAAAATGGATGAACATCGGCAAAGTACTTCCATTGTAGATGATCCCGTTACCCCCTAAGAAGAAATCAAAGACCAGTAAATCACAGACTTACACACAAAAGTGGAAGGAAAGCTGGTTGTCAGAACCTCAGTCTCTGGTTGGCTGGCGAAATCAACGAGATTAACAACACTGAAAAGCATTGCATTTTGTAAAATATGCAATCTCGATATAACCTGCGGTAAATCTGAAATTACTAGACACGGACAATCACAAAGACATAAACAATTGAGTTTGCAGATAGGTAAAACACGTTCAGTTGCAAGCTATATTTTGTCAAATGATCCTGTTGAGAAATCAGCTTGCAAAATTGAGCTCCGTATATGTGCCTTTTTATCAGAACATCATTTACTGAATCTTTGTGCGAACCATTCCTTGATCTTTTAAAAGTAATGTTTCCTGAAAATGTTCCAGTGAAAAAGGTTAAGTTGGGTAAACAAAGATCATCTAATATTATTAGACAGGTATTCGGTAGGCATTTTGTCGATGAACTTTGCGCAGTTCTACGTGAACGCCTTTTTTCTGTAATTATTGACGAAACAACTGACAGAAGCACATGCAAACAGTTGTGTGTGATTGTACAATATTTCCATGCAGGAAAATTCGAAAGTTCATTTTTCGATTTGATTGAAGTGTGTGATAGTTCTGCAAATGGTATTTTCACGGCTCTCAAAGAATGCTTTATTTCAAGAAACATTCCCCTTGAAAATATAATAGGTTTTTGTTTGGATACAACTAATGTCATGATGGGAACCAAACATTCAGTGGCAACTTTGCTTAAATCAGTGATTCCCCATATCATCATAGTAAAATGTTCTTGTCACATGATCCATCTTTGTGCATCAAAAGCATGCCTTAAACATCCCACATACACTGAAGATTTGTGCCGTAATATCTTTTCACATTTTAATCTAAGTTCAAATAGGCAGCGTGCATTTCAGGAATTCCAAAAGTTTGTCGATATTGAGCCTCACAAAATCCTTTCTCTGGGTCAAACAAGATGGTTATCACTACATACATGCGTGACAAGGTTATTGGAACAGTGGGATGCCTTACAGCTTTATTTTACACACTTGGCTTTTAGTGATCCTACTCATGTGAATGACATGATTGTTGAAGCGTTGAATAACAAGCTAACGCGCGCATATTTAGAGTTCCTAGATTACAATTTGGGCAAGTTTAATAGCTTCAACACACTCTTTCAGTCAGAATCGCCTAACTTTTTTTGTATTAAATCTGAAACTTGCAAGCTCATCCGAAATTTCTGCTCAGACTTTATGAGCACAAGCTATGTAAAAAATGCTGAAATTTCTATGCTAAATCCTATCCATCCAGCATTTTCCAGTGCCTTTATCCCAGATGAAAGTATTTACGTTGGCTTAACTGCAGTAGATACCATAGCTGAATTGAGGGAGTCAAACACTATTACAAGGGAACAGATTTTACAATTCTTTAAGAATTGTAAGTCGTTCTTAGTAGAATCTGTTGCTCAAATTCAAGATAGGTTCTCCTTGAATGACAACATTTAGTCCAGGCAATCTAGAGCAAAAATAGCTTCAACCTGGGCAAAATTGCTTCAGAAGCTTTCTAAACTGTTTCCAGCTCAGGAACCATTGCAGAATAACATATCCAAAATCCGACAAAATTGGACCCCGCGAACACCCCCAAAAATGAAATTCAAAATGGCGGACTGGCAGTTTCCTACGAAATACAATAAATTTTAATTTCGCTTTGTAGAGAGAGTTATGACGTTTTTCTTGATCAGTAAAATGTTTTAAAACACATTTTCGTTTCTAAATTAACCTATATGACACTAAAAATTGTATTAGGCGGCTAGAATTAAACTATGACGTCACGTAATGTAAATAAAATATACTGTATGGAGTGTATGTGAGAATGGACATTGCTACATCTTTATAAACTTATATTATATACAACTCTTTAATTCCTACTACCCACTATCAAATCTGCGTATTTGTGCTTGTCATTTCTTTAAAACTGTTATTATGTACTCCTTTTAAATACTGCAACACAGTTTATTAATTTGTGTTTTCTGTTTCAGACTGACTCGGTGTACGGCTGACTCGGTGTGCGTCCGCTTCAAGAATGCAGACCCCTGAAGAATTGTGCGTGATTTGTAAAGAGAAATTGGACAGCGGACAGGAAGTGGTTCACATCTCGCAAAAAGGAGCAGATGGTATAAATGCATCCAGCCGCAGCCGTGGAAGCGATGTTGTTGCAACAGCTGGAATAAGTGTTCACGTTGTATTTAGGAAAAGGTTTACGGATAAAAAGACCATTGAAATAAAGAAGCGACAGACCGCAGCCGAGGCAATACCAAGGAAAAGTGCTCGTTTTCATGAATACGCATTTTCCAGTGCTACTCACTGTTTGTTTTGTGATACCTTTGTGGACTTTTTTTCCAAACACAAACCAAAATCAGAGCATGTCAAAATAAGAACTACAGAGTTCTCCGAAACCATAAAAAGGTGCTGTGAAAGCCGCTGCGATGAATGGTCGTTTAATGTAAAAGGCCGTCTGGAGTATTATCTTCGTGATCTTCCTGCTGCAGATTGTGTCTACCATCACACCTGCAGCGTAAATTTCCTAAGTGGAAAAAACATTCCTCGCGCATACTCCTCCGACGATCATGATTCGAAGAAAGGGAGACCAACTAATGAAGAGCAACACCAAGCATTCCTTCAGACCTGTGCTTACCTGGAAGAGAATGATGATGAACAACTGTTGATTGGAGACCTAATTTCCAAAATGGAGGAATATCTTCAAGGAAGTCAGAGCTCTGTCTACGAACGCAGGCACATGAAGAGAAAGCTTTTAGAACGTTACGGAGACATGATCATAATATCAGGTGAAAGTGGGAAGGCAGATGTAGTAACACTACGAGAGACAGCTAATGAAATTCTTATAGATTATCACAAAAAGTCGAAAGAATGTGATATAGATATAGAGCTACAGAAGATTTACCTAGTAGAAGCTGCTGCAAAAATAATCAGAAGTGATATCAAGTCTGTCGACTCGCCTAGAAAAGATGTGTATCCATCTCCAAATGACATCACTGCAGAAAGTGCTCTTGATTACATTCTCAACAGTCTGAAATTGCTATTATCAAAAGCATTTGCGGGACAGGATGCTTCAAGAAAAATAGGTGCAATTGGGCAGAGCATTATGCAAGCAACCCGTCCTAGAGGATTACTATGTCCACTACAGATCGGTTTGTCGGTTCAGCTACACCACAACTTTAGGTCAAGGTACCTTATTGACATTCTCCATCAGGGTTACTGTTCGTCGTATGCAGAAGTAACAAGATTCGAAAGAAACGCGGCGCTGGCAAGTGGGTCTGGCTCTTTTACTGTTGAAAACACTGCAGTCCTTCTAGCAGCAGATAACGTCGACCATGATGTCTGCACTTTGGATGGGAAGAATACCTTTCATGGAATGGGTATGATTGCCGCAATAACTCCGAAGATCAAGATCCACCCTTCTATTCACAGGCGTAATGTTGGTGACAATGACATTAAGAAGATTGCAACCGTTGACATTAGGGAATATAGACACGCGAGAAGCATGTTGAGGGACATCTCATTCCGCGAACTTCCAGTACCCACTGCCACCATAAGTCGACTTAGTCTTCTCTGGCAGATATCTCAGCAGAAAGATCAGGTCCAAGTTGGTCCGGAACAATGCAGGCAATTCACGGTGGATCAAGTGTCTCACATCCAGGTGTGGCGTCGATCACGTTCCTTCCCATCATAGATATGTCGCCAACTGACATGACCTGCATATTTTCGACATTACTATATTTGAGCAAGATAGCACGCGATCAAAAAGTCCCATGCATTATTACCTTTGATCAGCCTTTGTTCTGGAAAGCTTCCCAAATCATCAATGAACAGAGAGACCTGCAGGACATTGTTTTAATGCTGGATCATTTCACACTCTGATGAATCTTTTGGAGCAGTCGGTACTCTTATGAATGGTTCAGGATTGTCTGAAGTACTTCAAGAAATATACGGACCAAATGCCGTGCAACACATGATGTCTGGAAAAGCTGTTTCAAGAGCGATACGTGGTCATATGATAGTAGATGCAGCTCTTAGTACCTTACTAGTCGCAGACGTTTCCCTCGTAATGAAGATGGAACTCCTCATGACCTCCATAAGGAAGCTTGTGACCTGCTCGACGATGTTATGACCGCCAAACAATCAGTTGAGGATGTGGAATCTTCGAATGCATTGTCTCAGATTGCTACCACTTTGGATGCGAAGAAAACTGACCTACAATCTACTTCGCAAACAAGTCAACTCTGGTTGGAATATCAGCGAATGATCAACATTGCACGTTCCTTGATAACAGCAGACAGAACCGGCTCGTGGGATTTGTACTTGCAAGCTATGCTGGAGACCATCCCATAATTGCAGCAGCCGGACATCACAATTACCTGAAATCGATATACCTGTACCTGCAGAAAATGTTAAGTTTGCCTTCTGAAAATCCAGCCGTTAACAAAATGTTCCAGGAAAGTAAGTTTGTGGTAAGAAGAAGCGACAGATTATGGGCCGGACTTGGCACAGACCTGGTGATAGAACAAGTACTAATGCGTTCCCTGAAAAGCAGAGGCGGACTGACACGCGGAAGTGGATTTACAGACATCCAAAGGACAACGTGGCTCTTTTCTATGCCTCTGTGTTCCACTTATAACTTAGCAATGCAGGAATACACCAGAGTTTTGTTGGAAAGTAGTGAACAGCACAAGGAAATGAGGGGAAGTAGACAAATCAGGGACAGTAATGACATGAAGAAAGTACTTGAACGTCTGGAATCCTTATCCCCATTCCATTCTACCTCGGGTCTCTGCAACATTGTAACAGGGCTAACTGCTGATCCTGGAGTTAACGTTCATCAATTGCATTCAATCGGTACGAACATTGTCGTAAAAATGATTGGGAAACAAGCCTTTACATATTCTGCCAAAAGATCTGACAAAGTGAAAACACTAGGATCTGCTTCTGCCGTTGTGATCACTGATGCTTCAGATATAGAAGTAGATCCTGCACTACTGTTTCAGAGAATGATGACTGTTGCCACTGGCGGAGACATGAATCTTGAAGATGTCATGTGTTACGAACTGTGTGCATATCCTCCTGCATTGTTCGAATCACGAAGTATCTTGAGGAAACCCGATAAGTCTCAGCTAGCTCATGCAATAATCAAATACACTGACACTTTACGCATGGAAGAAGTTCAAGAAATTCAGTGCACAGACCAGTACGTATTGGATGGTGGATCTCTACTACATCTGTTTCCTGGCGTCAAGATGAAACATATGACAGCATCGCCAACTCATATGCCGATTTCACTCTGAAAACATATTGAAAAGCAATCATTGTTTTTGATGGCTACAGCAGCTCTCCTACGATCAAGGGACATGACCCACAGAAGACGCAGCATCAAGACAAGCAGAAATGTGAATCTCAGTCCAAGCATGAAGTTGTTGGCCAGAAGGAACACTTCTTGGCTAATGAAAACAACAAGCAAGCATTTATTTCCCTCGTAGGTGAGATGTTGAAGAAGCACGGGTGTACTGTTCACCACGCAGATGGGGATGCTGATGTGGACATCGTTCGTGCAGCAGTTTCCTCATCAGAAAATGCAACTACAACAGTAATAGGGGAAGACACCGACTTGCTGATTCTCCTTCTGTACCATGCCAAGGACAGTGGTTTCAAGTTGTACTATCGCAGCGATATAAGACGGGGACCATCTCCTAATCCTGTGTATGATATTCTTAGCATTCAATCATTGTTAGGCAATGACATCTGCAAGTATCTCCTGTTTTGCATGCTTTCACGGGCTGTGATAGCACATCCAGAATTTTTTCGATCGGTAAAGCCAAAGCATTCGACACACTGATGAAGGTGGCTGAACTCCGTTCAGTTGCAAATACATTCTGTTCTGATTGTTGCCAACACTCTGACATTGAAGCCGCTGGAAGAAAGGCAATGCTTCTGTTGTATGGCTGCAAAAACACTTGAATCCACTAACGCACTACGTCATCGAATGTTAGTTGAAAAGGTAGCTACAGCTAAATCTTTTGTTACACCCGAACGTTTGCCACCTACCGATGCGTCCACAAAGTACCACAGCTTTCGCACATACTTTCAAATACTAATCTGGAAGTCTACAGAAGAGAAGATCGATGCAGAAACAGTGGGGTTGGTATGTAAAGAATAATTCCTACTACCCTACAGCCTGCGACAAGCCACCAGCTCCAAATTATCTACTCAACTGATCCGCTGCTCCTGCAAGACGAATGTGCTACTTCAAGATGTGGATGCAAGCGTAATGGAATGCCCTGTTCAGCCGCTTGTGGCGAGTGCCAAATCAGTGGTTGCGATAACAACCCAAGTACCGGTAATCTATCCGATGATAGTGATGAAGAGGATTAATTTCTGTGTTTGTGACCAGGTATCATTCTTCTGTAATGAACATAACTTGAAAATGGAAAAAATAATTGTTGTATTATTGATTATAAAAATCTGTAAAAAGCATATAACATTATATTTGCGTAATAATTGGTTGTGTGTATATTGTTGAATTATTTAAAACATTACAACTGAAAGAAAAAGCATCAAATGTATCTATAAATAAAAGCGTAAATTATATATTTTTTTTTTCGTAGGAAACATCCAGTCCGCCATTTTGAATTTCATTTTTGGGGTGTTCCCGGGGTCCAATTTTGTCGGATTTTGGATATTATTCGGCAATGGTTCCTGAGCTGGAAACAGTTTAGAAAGCTTCTGAAGCAATGTGCCCAGGTCTAACTACAAATTGCCTGGACTAATTCATGACATAGTCGCTTGTGTTGACCCTAAAGCAGCGTCAAATTTAAGACCACCATCATTAGCATTTCTTTTTGACGAAATACCGCAGCTTAAAAAATGGGCAGACAAAAATAAACTCGATGAGGAATGGAGAACACATTATTTAGACGAAGAGCTGTCATCTCAGCTTCCCTTCACTAAGTACTGGAGTATAGTATTTAGCAGGAAAAATGAAGCTGGTCTTCCTTGCTATCAAAACCTTACGCTTGTTATTTCGTCCCTTCTTTCATTACCTTTCTCTAATGCTTCAGCCGAGCGGTTTTTCAGCCAGCTTAATTTCACCAAGACTTCTCAAAGATCAAGCTTGAAAAATGAAACCTTATGTGGCCTGCTACATGCTGTCTATTACCTAAAAAATAAGGTACTATCTGCTCACAATATGGACATCAATGAAAAGCTTATTATTAAAGCGATAAATTGCGTAAAAAGTGATGCGACATGCGCTGAATGCTCCGAGTCGAAGTAATCACGGCATATATAACAAATATAATAATATATGGTACGGTACCGCATATACTGTAGTTTGCAATTTCTTTTTGTGTGTGTGTGTTACTAGAAGGAAAATATATGTAGATATATCTAGATTCTAGAGGCTAAACTAGGAAGAAACAACCAGCAATTTTATATATAATATATATATATATATATATATATATATATATATATATATATTATATATATATATAGGGTAATCATTTGCAATCTAGGGTAATATCACTTTCGAGCTAGGGTAGAGCGAACGCGACTCCTGGAAGCACTGCTCTTGCCTCGAAGAAAAACCTCAGTGACACGTTAGATCTCATCATGTAATAACGTCGTAACAGGCTGCAGTGGCCTCGTGTCATTCATCTAACTTTCTGTAAAGAGAAATTTCCTCACGCGTGTTGTTACATCAATCAACTACTGTGCATTTGTTCCCTTTTTATCAGCCTCAATCAGTAATTCAATCATTTTCTTAGAAAGCAGTTCATTAAGCATTATAACGTCATTCACTGCACAACATTACTCAAACGTTAATATCACTTATATAGCATTTATTTTGGTTAATAAAGGAAGAAAACTCACTCTATTAATTTTCTAATTAGTAACATTACCGTATTTGATCTGAAAAGATCTCGTAACCCTTACCTTATTATATTATTATTATATTATTATTATTATTATTATTATACCGCTAACGTGGCAACCATGAATTGGTGAATATATATATATATATATATATATATATATATATATATATATATATAGAGAGAGAGAGAGAGAGAGAGAGAGAGAGAGAGAGAGTAATAAAAAACAAAATTAATTTTAAAAAAGTTAAAATCGACCTTAAAGAACATACTACGCTATTCAAAACTTTTAGAAATTCCTTCACATTATTTTTCCTCTCCTGAAAAATCTTCGAGATCTACGTAAATTAATTTAAGGTTCCACAAAATCCCAGTTTGATCTGTATGTTGTAGTAAAATCTTACGTAAATTAACTGTAAGGCTTCCAATGAACATGGTTTTAATTAAATTTTGGAATGAAAATTAATAGCGTTCTTAAATACTTTACATTTGAGTTATAATTATAGTCCATTAAATAGGGAATCCCCTTTTTTAAAGTTATCTACGCGATTATGGTAATTATATTTGATTAAATGGATTCTCATTGAATTAATATTTAATTAGTCATAAAGTTATTTTAATAGTTTTGAGGCGATATTTATAGGTTGATATTACTAGTGTAAGAACCTATTTATAACGGCTTTTTAGACGAAAAAGTTGGTAAATAGTATATACAGGGCGTCCCAAAAAAATGTATACACACTTTAACAGCTGATAGCTCAATTGATGTTTCTTTCTTTCCAAGTTAAACCCATTAGAATTAATAATGGCAGTCAGACTAAGCTTTGAACAAAGGAAATTCATTCTAAAATGCTACTGGAAGTGTGAAAACGCAGTTGAAGTGCAAAGACAGTTTAGGAGGAGTTTCAAACAGATCCACCAACGCGATACCATCACTCGAATTAGAGATAAGTTTGAAGCCGATGGAACTGTTCAGAATGTCCACAAGAAGCGTTCCGGAAGACCACGGACATCGACAAGCCCCACAAAGCAAGAAAGAGTACTGGAAACGTATCACCAAAGTCCAAGAAAATCTGTGCGGCAAGCGAGTCGTGAGGTAGGAATTTCAGAATCGTCTGTCCAACGCATTTTGAAGCGCTGTCAATGGAAAAGTTACATTCCAAGATTAGTCCATGCTATTAATGAAGATGATCCGGACCGAAGAGTGGAGTATTGCGAGTGGTACTTGGCACGATGTGGATGTGGATTGGACGAAGGGGTTTCGTAGAATACCCTCCGCGTTCACCAGACCTCACACCACTAGACTTTTTTTTTATGGGATACTTAAAAGACAAAGTCTACGCTATAAAACCTGCAACAGTCGCTGAATTGAGAGCAGCCATTGAACGAGAATGCACACAAATACCAAACGAAATGTTTCGTGATGTTTGCGATTCCATTGCTTCGCGTTATCAGCAGTGCCTGGACCAGAACGGACGTCAGTTTGAAAATAGGCGTTGACAAAACAATTAAATAATGTCTGTAGATTCTATTACATTTTGAAAATGAAATGTATTTTAATAAACACTGCCTTTATAAGTATTTAAAGTGTGTATACATTTTTTTGGGACGCCCTGTAATATAATAATATATATATATATATATATATATATATATATATAGCAGTGGTTCCCAAACTTTTTTACTCACGGCGCACTTTAGAACAAGTAAACATTTTGGCGCACTTTGTACATAAATTCGAAAATTTATTCAAAAGAGGTATTTATACATATACTTTATTACGAATTTCAGTTTGTATTTTTCACATTTTGAAATATAATCTTGCTCTTTCGCGGCGCACCTAATTACATCTCGCGGCACACCAGTGCGCCGCGGCGCACGGTTTAGGAACCACTGATATATATATATATATATATATATATATATATATATATAGAGAGAGAGAGAGAGAGAGAGAGAGAGAGAGAGTTTTGTTGTATTTAGTTCTGGGAAGTGTAACATCGTGATTTAATGAGGTAAAAATGGCTAATTTATTCCAGATTATGACTTTACTGCTTTGTTCACATAAACAAACAGATGATTTAAGGAAGAGAAGCATTTTTCAACATATTCAGTATGCAAGCAAATAAAAATCTTTTACATAATGTTTTATGTTCGTGTCCTCAGTTTTTGAGATGCATACAAACATCTTATTATGAAAATGAATGAAAATGAAAATGAAAAGGTTTATTGTCCATATGACAAATATTATTAATACAATGACAGTTCATATACTAAGGATAGAAATATATACAATTGATTAGAAATAATACTGTAATGTCGAAATTAAGTGGAGCTATAGACAGACGTTTACGTACCAAGAAGTCCATAGCTTAGAGGACAAATGGCAGGACTCGTGGATAGCTTGGATAATCGGGTTGGTTGATTTTTTAATTCTTTGCATTAGACTGTATTGAGCACATCTTGTTACCTCCGGGAAGCTCGGGACATTGCGGGTAGCAAACATTTGCGAAACTGAGCATCTCGGGCGTAATTTATGTAAGAGTCTGAAAGACCTGTTGTACAGCAAATTTAGGGTTCTGCCAGAACCTTTTTTATAATTCACCCAGAGTTGCTGTCCGTATATATTACTGCAGAGAGTACGAAAGAGTGTCTTCAACTTCACTTGTACAGAATCGAAAGTTCCTTATGGTCATATTCGCTTTAGCACACAGGCTTCGAGATTGTTTCCTTATATCCGAGTCATCACCCAAGGAGCTGGTAATAGTTTGACTCAAATACTTAAACTCTTGTACTTCCTCAATTACCTCACCATTCATTTTAAAACTTATATCAGCTGGCTGATTACAGCTTTCAGGATGAAATTGCATAACCTTAGTTTTTGTAACATTAAAAACAATATCATGTTTCTTCGAATACAATTCGCAGACTTTTAGTAGCCGATCCAGACCTTTAACAGAGGGACTTATTAACACCATATCGTCGGCATAAACTAAGTTATTTATCCTTGCGTTATCTATACAACATCCCACTGTTGACTCGTTAAGTGAAGCAATTAATCCGTCAATATACACATTAAACAGCATAGGGGAGAGCAAGGAGCCTTGTCTCACCCCGCAAGAGGAGCCAAAACACTCAGATAGTACATTACCCCACCTAACAGTGAAAGATTGGTGGGAATACCAAAATTTCAATAAATTTAATATGTACATGGGAATCTTCCTGTCTTCTAGTTTTGCAAATAAAAATATGTGGTTCACTCTATCATATGCCTTACTTATATCTAGGAAACAGCTATAAATTGTTGAATTACTGTCAATGTATTTAGATATTGTTTCTGTAAGTACATAGATACACAGGTCAGTTGAGTGGGACCTTTTAAAGCCAAACTGATTAGGAGATGTCCATAAGAAATCATTTAATCGGAATTACAAGAGTTTTTGTAGTAGCTTCGAGAAGCAGGAAGCGACAGCAATAGGCCTGTAATTATTGCTGGACAGAATGTCTCCTTACTTATTTTTGACCAGGGGCAAGATATATACCTTCATGAACTCTGCAGGGATATAGCTATGAGCAAGCATGGCTGATAGAAGCAATGATATATGTAGACATACTACGTCATTTGCATATTTTAAGTGCTCATTCGATAAGTCATCTACCCCTGACGCAGAACCAGTCTTTAACTCTTTAATTAACCACTTTACTTCAGAAAATGATATCAAAGTATTTTCCCTTGTCCCTCCCACAATCGTTTTGCTGCAATCTATCTTAAGATTATCCCTACTCACACTATTAAGAATGTTAGAATAGTGGTTTTTCCACAGCTTTGCAATTCATCTTCCCCGACCCCATCGATTGACGGAGGGAGGACATTTTTGACACCGTTTGATTCTTAACAAATTTCCAAAAAATTTATTATCGTTATTTATGCGAGCTTCACAGGCTTTTGATACTCGAATAGACTCTTCTTGTTTACCTCGCCTTATGGCTGCCTTATACTCACCCTACTTCTACACATATTCGTGTATACTGGTCCTAATCTGGGTCTACCATGAAAGCACCACAAATCATAGGCGTCTTTCGATTCCTCTTCAGGGGGGCAATAAAATCATTCCATCCAGGAATAATCTTAGTATGATAGTTGTAAGATTTAATCAGGGTCTTCCTGCTTCTCTTAACAGGGATATGATCTTACTATAATACCTATCTATGAGTTACAGTGAGAATCATTTGAGCAAGGATTATTACAGGCAAGATGCAAAATTTCTAAATTATTAAAAAGGTGACTTGTTCTGTCTTTGTATTCTATTCTCTGCTGCATATTAACATTGGACCAATAGACGCGATTATTCTTACTTATTGACTTCTTGTTAAGTCGTGTTGCGCATAAATTGGTAAAGTTAATTAATATTTCTAATGGTCTATGATCAGAAAGAAGGAAATCATGCAGAATATGAACTCTAACAATTCGATCCTTTAGATTATTACTAGTGAGAAAATGATCAATCCACCTGGTGGTACCACTCATATCACTAACGTATGTAAAATTACCACTGGTTACTCGTAATACCTCTACATCACTTATACTTAAATTGGCCGACTCGACATGTTACCGAATTCTAGAAAGAATTCCGATATGAAAATAAAAACCCACTCTAATAGACAGAGTTTATTTCCACCCATACTCTGTCTATTAGAGTGGGTTTTTATTTTCATATTTTGACCATCACGTAGAAAAAAAGTGAAGTTTTTTGCATTTATTAAAGAATTCCGAGTTCACATGTGCGTTAAAGTCCCCCATTATTATACAGTGAGAATATTTGGGGTTATCTGATAATGACTTAATTTTGTACAGCAAATCAATGTATTCATCTAGATTACTGCCGTTGTTGTATGGTAAATAGCAGTTTACAATTAATATGCAATCATTGTTCAATTGTAATTCAATGCCTAACAACCTTACATTGTCGCTTGTTAAAAATGTATATTCATTCTTTAAATTTTAGCTAATTATTATCATTATCATTATTATTATTATTATTATTATTATAATTATTATTATTATTATCATTATTATTATTATTATTATTATTATCATTATTATTATCATTATTATTATTATTATCATTATTATTATTATTATATTAGTAGTAGTAGTAGTAGTAGTATAGTAGTAGTAGTAGTAGTAGTAGCGTACATATTAAGTATTTATATGTTGTTTTATATTGAAATATGGTGTCAAAGTCCGTAGAGTTATCTATTTTCTTTTTAAATACGTTATGTAATACATATTGATAGTAATATTCATAAACCTTTTAAACGCATCGTTCCCCTTCAACCCAAAATTTATTTTCATTGTAATAATTACGTTTCAGACATAAAACATTCATTAAATAAGACATTAATCATGTTTTCTTCTTTTTTAAAACTGTGGTTTTTCCTATTTACAAAATTTTTGGAATATCACTCAAAATATTACTGTAATACCAATAAATTCGATGATATTTATTTACGGTTATTTTATAAAGGAATGAATTTGTAAACATTATTTATTTATATTATTTAAATCAAAATAAAATCTTTGCAGGACCCCTTTATAATATTTCTCTTAATACTGCTGTATAAACACAATGGGTCTTGATTTATTAACGAACCGTTTCAACATGCCATCTCTAATTCTCTTCTCTCCCCTCCCCTACACTGATGTTTCTACCCTTCACAAATCCTGCGCTCCACTTAATAGTCAAAGTTCTTGAATCTGAGTAAATTGCAATATTGTTTATAAGTGCTGATCTTGCCCAAATGAGGACGTTGGAATCTTGAAATATGATATCCTTTCATTCCACAGAAATGCATTCCATCATATTTATAATCTAACATAACCTGACAAGTGTTTAAATAGTATAAACATTTTTCTTTCAATTATCATTGAAGTTTTGGGCATCGCCGTCACATCCAATGTCTTATGGTCAAAAAGCTTGGTCTTCTATTTGGAACAAAATACCGTGTTGATGAAGAGCATATGACTATCATTTGTAAGAATTATATGCGTTCCAGGTGAAATATTGGCCTCATTTTTGAGCTGACTGTGGAGAGAGATTGTTTTGAATCAACTTGATACCATTCAGTAACAAGCTATAAAAACAATTAACAACTATAGAATCACCGGTGCTTCACAGCCTCACGCATTCGGTACGATATTGTTCCACTCTTTTATAACTACTTGTATCATCAGTGTTCTGAAGAGTTTCATTCAAATATACAATCTATTTGCATCATACTCTCGGCGTAAAAGGGATTCTCGGAGTGCGCATGCTTTTATCGTCCAGCTGCCACACCGCATTTTACATTACACTCTGAACATCTGCTCTATATGGAACACACTGCGATGGACTACTTTTTACACTATCTTTCTTCCCTGACACGAGACGATGAAAACGAACTGGACTGTGTTGAACAATTCAGACCTGGTCTATTCCTTGCATAGCCTTATACAAATATATATATATATATATATATATATATATATATATCGTAAAGAACGACGCTTGTATAGGAGATATTCCGCGTAGGACGAGAGAGAGAGAACGAAACAAATGAAAAAATGAGGTAACCACCCTGGAATCGAACCCGGGATCTTCCGATTGCCGGTCAGATGCGATACCATTACACCATGAGCCTCACTCTTCCAAATGCCGTAATTCTTCTACATACTCGCAGAAACCAATGCCCCAAGGGGGCACCTCCCGCATGCCGTAACATTATATACATTCAACTGCAAAGAACACGCAGTATAAATAACGTAAAGAACGACGCTTGTATAGGAGATATTCCGCGCAAGACGAGAGAGAGAGAATTACGGCATTTGGAAGAGTGAGGCCCATGGTGTAATGGTATCGCATCTGACGGCAATCGGAAGATCCCGGGTTCGATTCCGGGTGGTTACCTCATTTTTTCATTTGTTTCGTTCTCTCTCTCTCTCGTCTTGCGCGGAATATCTCCTATACAAGTGTCGTTCTTTATGTTATTTATACTGCGTGTTCTTTGCAGTTGAATGTATATAATGTTACGGCATGGGAGGTGCCCCTTGGGGCATTGGTTTCTGCGAGTATGTAGAAGAATTACGGCATTTGGAAGAGTGAGGCCCATGGTGTAATGGTATCGCATCTGACCGGCAATCGGAAGATCCCGGGTTCGATTCCCGGGTGGTTACCTCATTTTTCATTTGTTTCGTTCTCTCTCTCTCGTCTTGCGCGGAATATCTCCTAACAAGCGTCGTTCTTTACGTTATTTATACTGCGTGTTCTTTGCAGTTGAATGTATATATATATATATATATATATATAAAATTCACTTCATATATGATTATTGAATATGTTTAAATATTAAATTTGCTCTTTATATAAATGTATGTAGTTGCCAAAAGAAATTCGTCAAAAAATTCTAGGAAAAATAAACAAACAAAAAAAGAAATCCCCCAAATTGCTAATTACTAATTTTTCCTATTTTATTTTTTGAACAAAAGGACAAAAAGATAAAATGAAATTTCAACATGGTTCCACATAAAAACTAATTAATAATTTATGTTTTTCTTTTCCTTTTTAAAATTTTAATTTTTTCGGCAAATTTTGGCAAATTTTCATTTTTTTCAGCAACATTATACCTATACTGAGAGCGAGCTAATTTTCTGCTAAAAATTATAAATTTATGATAATACTGACGCATCAATAAGGGCTACATACGTTACTACGTAAATTTTCATTTGAAAGGGTCTTGTTTCGCAGGAAAGTCGAGGATTGCAGATTTGTTTTCCAATTGAAATGAACTGTTATCTCGGAGGAAAGCTGTAAATTGCAATGTGTTCATATAATTTAGTCTTTGAAATTTTCTGATATATATATATATATATATATATATATTATATATATATATATATATAATATATATATATATATATATATATATATACCGTCTGCCTAAAAAAAGGGGTTCACTTAAAAACAGCCATGAAATCAACATTTATTAATCAATCATAATGAAACTCATACAGAGCAAAACTATGTAAACAGCATATATGTGCACTAATTTTCAGATTATTTCATTCAGAATTAATGATTTAATGAGGATTGTTTATGTTCAACAAATTTCGTTGGTGACTATCGCTCCAGTTTTGAATTTTGGGAGTCCACAAAGGTGGTAAAACTTTGGTAATAAAATTTGTATTCTCATTTTAGTTATAAAATACATCATAAGATTTATAAAATATAGGAAATGCCTCCATTAAAAAACCATGAAAAAAAAAAGGATTTTGAATTTCGAAACAGAACTTAAATCCTAAGTTTACAAAAGAAATCAAATTAACATTTTACTCTTTTGGAATTCCTATTAAAAAAATTGTAAGCTTTCTGTACCAAATTTTCCCAGATTCTATAGTCAGTAGGGTTCAAGTCAGGACTGTTAGGTGTCCAATTTTGGGGTTTAAGTAATTCTGCATGTTTCGCAGCAGAGTATTTCGATACTACTCGGCAGTGACTTTTACACCAGGCTCAATAAAATGAATGGATGTTTTTCCTAACTTTGATATGCCAACTGACACCATGACACTAGCTAAGAAATGACTTCTGGTTGCAAAAAGTCTGCTATCAGGTATTTCATTCTTACATTGGACGTGCGATTAAATTCTGTCATTTTGACTGTCCAAAGTGGCTCCACAGTGAATCTCTTTTCATCAGTGAAAAAAGCCTTTGAAAGTTTATAACATGTTACTCGCCGTAAGATTTGTTTTGATCTTTGAACTCGTTTCTGCTCATCAGTTTGCGTAATCTTTTGCCCGTGCACTCTTTTGAAAGGTTTTAGTTGAAGATCTTTTTTTAATTTTGCGTCTCACACTTGTTTCTGATAATTGTAACTCTTTTTGATATGCAAGCTGGTGTCATATGGGTTCCTGGGTTTTCCTGACTTAATATACGTTCTTCGACGTCATCAATATTGTCTTGTATGCGAACAGTTTTTGGTCGCCCACTTCCCTCTCTTCTTTTGATATCCCAAGTCTCGTAAATTTTCTTTAGAAGCTTTCCCAAACCACCAACAGTCCATCCTTTCTTGGGGAATTCGGAGAGTAGTTTCGTTCGTCTATATCCCTCTTCTAGTCTATAATGCTTAGTTATAATCTTAGCTTCCTCTGAAAATGGCATATTCACTACAGTATATTTTATAACCCTGCAAAAAAAAATCGTATATTAGAATTTACGTGTATAAGTTTCATACTGATTGGTTGAAAGATGTTGATTCCATGGATGTTTTTAGAGTAAACCTTTTTTTTTTTGGCAGATGGTGTATATACAGTATATATACTACGTGGTCATCTTAGTCAAGTTTTCAAGATATTTAATGGAATAGACAAGGTAGACTACAGGAAATTATTCTCATTTAATACCAATCCGACAAGAACTAATGCTTCAAATTGGGACTGAAAATATTTAGTACCGTTATCAGCGTAATTTCTTCTATTATAAAATAGTTAATATCTGGAATCAGCTTACCTTGAAGGTTGTTTCAAGCAAAAGTGTAAATATGAGGATTGCGAAAATGAGACATACGTGTGAAAATCAGCTTTCTATGCCATCATATTCTCCAGGCTGTACTCTTTTAAATGGATAGTGACACATGACGCAGGTTTGTACTATCCTCGCAAAATTCAGTTTTTTTAAAGAGGGAAAACACTATGCGCTCAGGGCAGATTGTGAGAGAATTCCACGGATAATAGTGACGAACTCGGTGGGCAGCTAAGCTAATCAACATCTCAGCATCTCTTTTGGAGTGCAGTCCAGTTATTACCATTGCAATAATCTACACCCATTTCCGGTCAAAATTATATAAATCTCATCAAAATTTACGAATTTTTAGTAAAGTTATAGAGATTTTTAATTTGCAAAACTTGAGAGTCCATTTACTCAAAACATAGTTTGCCGAGTTCGTCACTAGTATTTGCAACGCCTCAGAGGTTTAAAAATAGGCTGGACAAAGTTCTGAATACATTCAGAGCTTAAGAATGTCCCCACATATAATTTAAGAATCGATTAGATAAGTATTTTAAAAACACAGTAGTATTATAACGTAACCCTGCAGGAGTTTGTTTAAACAATTACTCCTATATTTAATCCTCTCCCCACTTTAGAGAGACATCTCTGGTTGCATTGTGCCCCACATAGCATGGTCAACTATCTAACAACCAATTTTTTTATCACTTGCCTCATAAACCCCTCTAAGTGGGAGAAGTAGTATGAATAAAAAAATGTCGAGAGGGGAAAAAAGGAAGGGGTAGGGGTAAAGAAGAGAAAGAAGGGAAAAAGCAAAAGTTTTAATCTTTCAAAGAGGGTGGGGTGAGGGTGATAAGATAAGGATGATAAAAAAGTATGTGTGACGTAATGCTATGAGCTTTAGCGATCACCATTTTAAAAGTGAAATAAAAATTATTTTTGTGTATATATATATATATGTGTGTGTGTGTGTGTGTGTGTGTGTGTGTGTGTGTGTGTGTGTGACATCATACTATGGACTTTAACAGCCACCATCCGAATCTCTCTAAAGCATAACAGTAAAATTAATGTAGAATATAATGACCGAACCTAACCTAACCTAGTGTGAGGGAGTAATAGAGTAGAGTAACCTAACCTAACTCGCATGTTTCAACTTTTCATGCTGCCCCAAGAGTAACATAACCGAAACTAACCTAACCTAGACTCCCCACCCAAAGATTATCCTCCCTACCAGTTGTCATACCCTCTTATCTCTGTACAAATATAAGGCTTGCTCAGGTACGAGTATATGCCTCACACACATGCACACACACACCACACACACACACACACACACACACACATACAGTATATATATATATATATATATATATATATATATATATATATACTAAATAAACGAGAATGCTTTTCTTGAGTTTCTTCAGTTTCTGATTTTCACTAAGAACATGTAGGATTATTTTTACGTCCATTTTACATTCATTATGAAAGATTCTGAATACTGACCGGATTTATCATTAATTTCTTTACATTACTAACCTAATTTATATAATTTCTCTTTTTATATTTTAAATGCTTATTAAATGAATTTATCCCTAGAACAACACATGGAACCTAGAAACGCCCAGCCACGCTAAAACAATATATCTATGAAATACGCGTTCTCTCTGTAATATATAAAATTTTGATGGAACTAGTTAAGGCAAGTTAAGTACAATTCCCTCGAACATTTACGCTTCAAACGCACAAAAAACCACTAGGGACAATCCAACATACAGGTGCTATCCAGACTCAAATTCGTTTAAAATCAGTGAATACCTGTATTTACAGAATCTAAAGAATTAAAAACTAAGTTATTCATCATATTTTCTACTTGATGAAGGTGATAAAACATTAGTTATTATAGCATCAACTCTTTGCATAAAGTGCTATTTCCTCTCGAGATCCACACGGTTGTTTAAGAGTTATACATTTAAGGGAAAGTTTAGGAGGAGGATGTCCTCACTCGCTCTTATGAGATGTATTTGAGAGTAAGGGAAAAGCAACCTAACCACACTAAGAGTAGACTGGGTGAAGGGAGAATTCATAAATGTTTATAAGCTATATTTGAGGATCGCATAGCCATCGCCCAAGCGCACCGTCTCACACCCACGCGCCTGCATCGTACCATTCACGCCCGACTGACTGCCCGCCCAAGTCCCAACCTCCCACCTCCCGATCGCCCGCCTCCCATAGTACCACCTGGCTGTTCACGACCCGTGTTTGTTTGTACATGCAGGGAAACAAAGCTCTCTCACGCATCATTTTTCTCTTGTTTCATATATATATATATATATATAATATATTAATGCCCTGAGAATAAGTAGCCAAGCCTTTTTAATAGCCACTACACTGATCTCCAAAGCCTACAAATGAAATGAAATGCAGCAGCACAAGGTCTCAATGGGTTAAGGTCAGAATTTTCTCTACTATAGTCACAGAGGTTCAATATCAAATAAACCTTGAGGTAGCACAACACTGCGAAGTATGAACGATTCAATATATCACTTGCCGTGTGAACACTTTTCACGTCAGGAGATCCAAGTTCAAACTTGGTGACATTCACTTACAGAAAACACGCGTCGTTAACATGTCTAAAAAATAGAGCAGAGAAGTATTTTGTAGAAATGTTTTTTTCTAATTCTTCGTAATGAACAAAAAAAATTAAAAGAAAGCATGGCATGGAATGGGTGAGGTAGAGTTGTGTTTCTGCTAACACTACTTTTTTCTCTCTTCTTTCTCTTGGATAACTGGGTGCACATGATGAGTGCAGGCATTGTGTGGAAAATCTGATATCCGTTTTCAATTCCTGTTTCAACCCCTTTTCTCTAGTAGCATTTCATCCCTTTGCCGGCAGTGGTCCATTCGAAGAGAATGAGCTTTACTTCTATTCCTTCGTGATAGCTTTGCATGTACATAAGTCTAAGTTTGACCTTGTCTTCTCTCTTTATCCTTTTTGAGCTAGCCTGGAGAGGCCCATGGATATTTGTTGGCCAGATACTTCGGTAATTAGAGCTGTAAACCTTTTGTATATAATCAAAACAATATGTTCAAGATTCCTGTGACGATACCAAGTAGTTGATATACGATCATTACAAATATATTATTTTGTTAGTTTATACAACGTTACAATCTAGTACATGATTTTTATGTGTGCATTACATAATTGTAAAGCTAGTTTTTCTATTCTCCTCTTCCCTGTAAAATTTCCTTCGGTACTTTTCAGGGTCAAGGTACTTTCTTCAACCTTTCTTCGTGCCCGACTCTGGCGGAGAGGGAGCGGAGTGTATTTTACTGCTGCTAGAATAATTAAAAATGCGCTAAAAATAACAGGCCTCTTCGGGTGGACCAAAAGGTCTTTGAGGCTTGCTCTCTTTCTTGTAACTTCTTGTAACTTTTCTCTCTCTCTCTCTCTCTCTCTCTCTCTCTCTCTCTCTCTCTCTCTCTCTCTAGATCTCGACAAAAAAGCTATATTAAAAGTAACCCTTATAATCGTCTGTCTTTGCATTTGTTATTCTGAATTACGTAATCTGTCTTTCGCGGGGTAATAAAGACATTTTTATGGTAACGGCTCTGATAAAAACTTGGCCCGCCTAATAATTCGCCGAGCCGCGTCTAAAAGATTAGATTTAAGAGTTATGGAAGATCTGCGGGGCAGGAAAATTTGTAGGAAGACATCTGGCACCATATATATAATATATATATATATATATAGTTAGCTATTTCACTAAAATAAGACATAAATTAAACTCCAAGGAAAATAACATTTGATACCTCCGCATTCAATGCTTCCATTTTTACGGCCGGAGATGGAAGACGTTTTAACCTAAAAAATTTTGCAAAATTTAGTTTCACTCTATATTTCTTCTCCATATATATATATATATATTGCGCCTCGGTGGTGTAGTGGTTAGCGTCGCTGACTACGAATCCATCGGCCTCGGGTTCGAGACCCGACGGCAGCCGGCGCGCGGAAAAACCCAGCTGTTCATCCTTCCACACAATAAAAAAAGTGGTTGGTAGATAAATGGGTACCCTAGGTGGCCTAGTGGTTAAGACGCTGGGCTGCTGATGGGGCGTGGTTCGGATTTCACGTTAAACTGTAGGTCTAAGGTGGAGTGAAAAGCTTGACCTTCGTCAGAATGAACAATTCGGGCGGAAGCTAACCAAAGGTTATATATATATATACATTTTTTTTTTTCAGAAGACACATGGGCTGTTGATCTGGAGTCGTAAGGTAAAGTCCGGGAAAAGGACCGAAATTTCTAACTTTCTTGGTGGATCTTGGTTCGGATTCCAAGTTCAGAGATAAGTCTAAGATGAGGCAACAAGTTTGACTCTGGTAAGAATGATCAATTCAGGGTGAAGCAGAAACTAACTAAATCTAACTACAGTAACTATATATATATATATATATATATATAGTTACTGTATACATATACTCGTATATATACTTCAATTGACAAAAATGTGAAAACCTATCCAATAATAATTCTTCTCGCTCTTTCTGGCATCTAGCTAAGAACCTCTTCAAAACTTTACTCCCTCTTCTTTCCGTCCTCTTTTCCCTTCCGAGGGCTCATTTGCCGTCTCTTCTCCTGACAAAGCTGAACTCTTCGCCCAAGCTTTCGCTTACAACTCAACTCTGGACGATTCCGGTGCTGTTCCTCCACTTCCTCTCCCCTCTGACCTTATTATGTCTGAAATTAGAATCTTTTTTTAAGACATTTTTACTGCACGATTTGGGCTCAACTCTAGGAAGGCGTAAAGTCCTGATGGTGTTCCTCCTGTTGTTCTCAAGAACTGTGCTTATGTGCTGACACCCTGCCAAGGCAAACTCTTTCGTCTTTGTCTTTCATCTGGTACTTTTCCTTCCTGCTGGAAGTTGGCTTTCATTCAGCCTGTCCCCAAATAAGGGTGATAGCTCTCAATCCTCCAACTACCGCCCACTTGCTTTTATTTCTTGTCTTTCCAACGTTTTTGAATCTATCCTTAATAGGAATATTCTTAAACACCGCTCTTCTCACAATCTTCTTTCAGATCGTCAGTATGGATTCCGCAAGGGACGCTCGACTAGAGATATTCTTGCATATCACTTTGACTCTTGGTCATCCTCCTTTCGGAATTGTGATGAAGCCTTTGCTATTGCGTTAGACCTATCAAAAGCTTTTGATAGAGTCTGTCACGAATCGTTATTTTTCAGATTGCCCTTCTTTCGTTTCTATCATTCTATCTGTGCCCTCATCTCTGATTTCCTTTCTGACCTATCTATAGCTGCGGTTGTAGATGGCAACTGTTCTTCTCCTAAAGCTATTAATAGTGGTGTTCCTGAGGGTTCTGTCCTGTCACCCACTGTTTTCCTTTTATTTATTAATTATCTTTTAATTCGCACTTCCTGTCCTATTCACTCCTATGCCGATGATTCCACTCTTCACTTCTCCACCCGCTTCCCAAGGCGTCCCTCACAGCAGTCACTTCATGATTCAAGTGGGACGGCTACGGGGCACCTGACCCTTGATCGTTCTGCTATCTCTGACTGGAGCAGAGAAAACCTTGTGGCTTTCGATGACTCAGAAACTCAGTTCCTTCATCTGTCTACCCGTCACAATCTTTCACACGAGTATCCCCTTACCTTCAACAACACACAACTCAATCTTTCCCTTCTCTTAATATTCTTGGCGTTTCCTTTTCTCGTGATCTTTCCTGGAAAGATCACATATACTCTCTTTCCAAAACAACTTCTAAGAGGTTAGTGTGCTATACTGCCTCCGCAGTTTCTTCATCCCCACTCAGTTGCTCTCTCTGTACAGGGGTCTTTTTTACCCTGTATCGAGAATGCTTCTCATGTGTGGGTTAACTCAACCCACACAGCGTACTTAACTAGGTGGAATGAAAGGCTTTTCGTCTCATCAATTCCCCGCCTCTTACTCACAGTCTTTAATCTCTCTCTCTCTCTTTACTATCGCTATTATAACGGACATTGCTCTTCTGATCTCTCTAACTGCATGCCTCCTCCTTTAAGGAGAACACGCACCAATAGACTTTCTACACTTTCTCATTTCTTTTCTGTCCAACTCTCTAACACAAGGGTTAATCGGTATTTTCAATCTTTCACGAATTCAACCGGTGAACTCTGGAACAATCTTCCTCAATCCATCTTTCCTCCTGCCTATAAACTCTCCATCTTTCAAACGCAGTGTCTAGGCATCTCGAAAACCCCGCACCTTCATTTTGGGTCTCTTCTTTTTCTATCGGGGCGGCCGCCTTTGCGGGCATTGCCCTTGGCCCCTCCTTCCTGCATATATATATTATATATATATATATATTAAATGAAAATGAATTAAAGATTAAAACCACCAAAAAAGAATAAAGAGAAAATAAATCGTTTATATATTAGTGATGTAGCGGATGTCATTTTTTTCACATCCGCGGATGCGGATGTGAATGCGGATGTTTGATTTCGACATCCGCGGATGCGGATGCGGATGCGGATGTCTACATTTTCGTTATTTTTTAGGATATATTCGAGATTTGTTGTGTTTAACGTATATAATAAGTTATTATATAGAGAGAGCTGTAGCTATAATGTAGTATAATTGATTAATTGTACAATAATTGCTGTACTTTTCTCTGAACATATAAATAATATCAAGCATCTAACTAATATAGAAATCAATTAGTGAATTCGTCTGCAAATAAATTCGTTATATTTTGTCGAGTTTCAGCCACAATTAAAAACCATAATTGTGTTACAGGATGCGGGACGTGAACCCAACTCAAATGCACCCCACCGACCTCTTTCCCCAACCTCCACCCTTATAGAAAAAGATCTTTAATTAGTTTGATAACTATTTATATTAAGTTTAAAGTTTTATTAGGCATATTTATAAATGAGTAATTAAAATAAAGTAAACTAAGATGTTCATCGTTTAATATTCAAACTTAATTATAGGAAGGTTATGCTTAAGGAACATTAATTTTTCTGCCTTTTCTGCTGCCAGTCTGTTTCTCTTTTCATCATATATTAATCCAGTACTGCTAAATAATCTCTCGCTTGGTACGTTTGTTGGAGGACAGGCTAAATGTTTCCTTGCAAGTTTACTCAAGTATGGATAGATATTCTGCGTATTTTTCCACCAACTTATAGGATTGTCACATGCAGCCAGGCGTTTTTCTTGGTGATAGCTCTCGATCATTTTTACTACATCTTTTGACATCGCGTAGGTCTCGTCATCGCTGCTTGACTCAAGAAACTGAGAGAGAGATTCTGTGATAGATTTGCTCGTTGAAGGTGTTGGTTCTGTCACTGAAACTTTTATTCTTTTGGTGGGTGGCGAAGCGACAGATTCAAGAGATTGAAGCTCTTCAACTGCTTTGCCAAGTGATGATTTAACTCGTTCTAATGTACTAGGTGAAAATAACTTAGCTTTGTAACGTGGATCCAAGTAGGTTGCAAGGGAGTAACTTCATACAAGAACAGCCTCTCGTCTTGTCGCTTGCATCACTTTTGCGCACAATGAACTAGTTCTATTAATATAGTAGAATTTGATAATTTCCGCTTATTAATGACGTTTTATCTCAACGGTCCACATCCGCACGACATCCGCAGTCCAAAGTGCGGATGCGAATGCGGATGCGGATGCGAGAAAATGTGCGGATGTTCCGCGGATGCGGATGCGGATGTGACCTACATCACTAATATATATACAGGGTGTTTCATAACATGTGTGACGCACTTTCAGGATGGATTCAGGACATGAAACAATTAAAAAAGTATATCTAAACCTATGCCCGTAATCGCTTTGCTTCCGAGTTACAGCCCGTTATGTGTTCCAGCAAGTATCCGCCTTACCTTTAAAGGAAGTGCTCAAAATGACCGCCTTGCGCTTGAATACACGCCTCGTCATACACTGCCTAACGCTTTCAAACATTCCAGGTATTGCTCGGATTTTCTGGCATCCTTGTTCTACACGTTGGCGAAGCATTTCAACGTTGTCAATGGGTGTCACGTAAACGATGGATCTCCAGATGCGTGACCCGATAATTCAGCGCAGGACAATTCAGCGCCGACAATTCAGCGCAAGACAATTCAGCGCAAAGACAATTCAGCGCAAGACAATTCAGCGCGAAAATACCAACAAAGAAGAAGAAAGAACAAATCCAGAAGGAAGAGAGGCTTGCAACTGTTAGGTTAGATTAGGTTAGGTTAGGTTAGGTTAGGTTTCTAGTTTTTTAAATAAAATCTTAATTTTAACAATTCTAACAAATTTTGTTTTTTTAAATAAAATTTTAATAATTATACTCCTTTGAATTTTATCTCCGATTTGTCACTCCTTCGTTATGTCACTCCTTCGTTACGGTATTTATGTCACTCCTTTGTTATGTCACTCCTTTGAAATGTCACCCCTTCGATACAGACCCAATTTAGCATATATATAAATATACAAATTTTTCTCTTTTTTATTTATTGCGATTTATTTTTATTATTTTTAACTAAACTTTTAACTGTACTGACTTGCGCTGAATTGTCGGCGCTGAATTGTCTTGAGCTGAATTGTCTTTGCGCTGAATTGTCGGCGCTGAATTGTCCTGCGCTGAATTGTCGGTGCTCCCTCAGATGACCCCACAGGTAAAAATCGAGTGGGTTCAGGTCCGAGGAGTGAGCAGGCCACGCAATGGGTCCTCCACGGCCTATCCATTTGTCAGGGAAATGGTCATCCAAATAGTCTCTGGCTACTCGACTAAAATGAGGCGGAGCGCCGTCATGCATAAACCACATACGACGTCGGACACCAAGAGGAACTTCATCTAGTAAATCGCTTAAATCATTCCTTAAAAAATTGTAATAAGATTCTCCTGTTAATCTTCCAGGCAAAACAAAAGAACCGATTAAGTTGTCGGCAATAAGTCCTGCCCATACATTGCTACTAAATTGCTGTTGGTGCCTTGACTGGATGATGGCATGCGGATTCTCTTCGGCCCAGTGATGAGTGTTGTGAAAACTGATCACGCCATTTCTTGTGAAGGCAGCCTCATCAGAAAACAACACGGAGGATAGAAAACGAAGATCGCGAGCACACTGTTGAAGGAACCAAGTACAAAAAGCCTCTCGTGGTGGGAAATCAGCTTCAGTAAGGCCTTGTACTCTCTGAATGTGATATGGGTAAAGCTGTTGTTCCCGTAATCTCCACAGAGTTGTGTATCTTACACTCTCTGCTGCTGCTATCTTTCGAGTGCTGACACCAGGATGTTCCTCCACGCGATTCAGAACCCGCTCCTCCAACTGAACAGTTCTGGCACTGATTGGTCTACCACCATCTGAAACTCGTTTGGTGAATGATCCTGTATCACCAAGACGCTCGTCTATTCTCTGAAAGGACTTCTTATCTGGCAGACGGCGATTCGGAAACCTTTCTGCATACAGACGTCTTGCTGCGGCCGTATTACACTCGGCAAGTCCATGCATGAGATGCATGTCTACCATTTCTCTGTTTGAATAAGCCTCCATTCTCACTTCAAATGCACACTATCACTGAATAGTACAAAAGCTTTTAAGTTTTTTTTCACAAGCCTGCACTTATTGACGGCAAGAAGTTATGAATATGAACAGTGAAACACCGCGATGCACCTCTAACTGACTAATGACTCTTCAATCAACGATATTGAATCATGTCATAGAGTCTACGAAACATCACAATCGGCAAGGCCATACATGAAATAACTCTCGTACACATCCACAAACATTGTCGGCAAGCAGTGTTTGTAAGCAGTTTGCGGAAAGTATTGTTGAAACACAAAACGAGCTGTAACTCAGAAACAAAGCGATTTCGGGCATATGTTTATACAAACTTTTTTCATTGTTTTCAGGTCAGGAATCCATCTTGAAAGTGCGTCCCACATGTTATGAAACACCCTGTATATACGTCTGTGTGTGTGTGTGTGTGTGTGCGTACCTGCGCATTTCGAGCATGAATTCTAAAATAATGAAGTAATGAAAATTGAAGTCAAATCGTGAATTAAAGTTACTGTCTGCAAGTCTTATTAATCACTGTATATGCAGCACGTAGACCCATCAGGTGCTCACCCCTAAGGATATTAAACCCCTGAACTCGTAACTAGAGCCATTTAATATTTCATAAGGCTTTCAACTTAAGTTTTATATCGGGTTGACTAACACTATTAGGCCATTAGACCCCTTTCAAAACTTTTAGCTCATTCATTTTCCTGTTTTAGGAATTTTTTACTTCGTCGAACTAACTTAAGACGATAAAGATATATATATATATATATTAGTGGTGGACCGGATGTCAGTTTTTCAACATCTGCTGATGCGGATGCGGATTTTTAATTTCAATATCCTCGGATGCGGATGAGGATATTTAGTTAATCTATCAATATAATATAGAATTATGAATATATCACATAATTTTTCAAATTTCTTGATATTACTCTTATGGTAGGCAATGTATAAGAATTAAAATTAATATTAATGTTTTCATTATGATAAAAATAATAACTTTCTCAAGAGTTTCAGCCACAGAAAATTCAATGAAACAAGTTTCATTCAATTTTCTGTGTTACCAAGTATTTATATTTTCAGGTTTATATATTTGCTTGTTCATTAATAATTAATACTTTACATGAAATGTGCATGACTGGGCCTTATAAGTTACTTTATAAGCTAATTTAATTGTAAATTGCATAATTTATTAGAGGTAATATCCGCATAACATCCGCAGTCAGAAGTGCGGATGGGGATGTTAAAATGATGCGGATATCCGTTCCACCACTATTATATATATTATATATATATATATATATATATATATATATATATATATATATATATATTATATATATATATATACACAGGTGGCCATAAGTCACGCATCACTCCATCAATTTAAAAAAAAATTGTTTTAACGTAAAAGTAGAATATCAAAACTACTGAAAATGGTAGAAAAGATGTATTTAGAAACTACTCAAGCATACAAAACATACTAATGAATTGCGGTCAGTATTTCGTACATTTACCCTTTTTTTTTTCAGCACTTCGGCGATTCGTCGTGGTATGGAATTTACCAGTATTCAGTATTTCGCAATACTCCGGCGTAATTTCCTGCATCCACACCTTTATGGCTTCAAGAAAATCATTCAATGATGTAGGATTGTGACAGGTAACTTTTTCTTTGACGGTTCGCCAGCAGTTCTCTATCGGGTTTAAATCGGGAGAGTTTCCCGGCGAAGGCCCGATCAGTTGAAAACCCGAATTTCGGTGCCAATCAGACACGGCTTTGGTGCGGTGGCATGGCGCTCCGTCTTGTTGGAAAAACCTAAATATCATGCAGAAGATACAGCTGTTTATGGAGATGCGCCACACAACGGCATGCGAAGGTGCCCCCTCAGGACATTTGATTCCGCTCGTATGTAGGAAAATTACGAGTACTGACTAATCGGAGTCCTTGGTGAAGTGGTTAGCATATCCGACCGGCAATTGGATGATCCTGGGTTCGATTCCTGGGAGGTACCTCATTTTTCATTTGCTCGTTCTCCCTCCTCATTTTGTGCGGAACGCTCTTCTACACAAGCGTCGTTCTTTACATTAATTATGCTCTGTGTTGTTTGCAGTTAAAATGTGTATATATATACGGCATGCGAAGGTGCCCCCTCAGGGCATTTGAGTCCGCTCGTATGTAGGAGAATTACGAGTACTGACTAATCGGGGTCCTTGGTGCAGTGGTTAGCATATCCGACCGACAATTGGATGATCCTGGGTTCGATTCCTGGGAGGTACCTCATTTTTCATTTGCTCGTTCTCCCTCCTCATCTTGTGCGGAACGCTCTTCTACACAAGCGTATGATCAGTAATTACAAAGAAACTGTGGTATTTTTATATATATACTGTATAACTCAAACATGATAACTAAGTTATTTGAAAATATTTGATAATTCTTTACATACATAATGAACTCTGTACTGTATACTTCGTATTTTTCATCCATGTTTAGAATTCTAAACTAATATTTACTCTCCGAAATATTCTTATAAAAGGACAAACTTTTGAAATATGATTGGTGATGGAATTTTAAATTATTCGTGCAAAGTTGAGAGTGAAAAGGAAAAAAAGGAAAAATAGAAAAATATTGATCTTAGAAACGTCTGTGCATTTATATGTAAATTGCAGAATCGTGAAAAGACTGATTTCTGTTTTATTCAATGCATTATTTAGTCTCGGTACTAACAATCAAGGGGTTGTATGGAGGACGGGACGTACGGCTTAACATGGACTCCGAACCCCGGGACACTGCATCATCCGAATGGAGAAGACATACTGTACTGTCATTTGACTTCGCTGATCTTACGGGAAGCGGTGTTACGACATGGCCACAATGTAGAGCCTTTTATAATAATCTTTTAAGCAATATAAACGAGGAATTAGGACAAAACGAGGGCCACTCTATATTTTGCCCAACCTTTTTTTTACTGTAATTTCCAAGTTTCCTTGTAAGTTCCAGAAATTTTGTACACAAGTAGTTACATACCTTTTTTACAAGTTTTTATCTTTCCATATAGTCTCCATCCTTTTCTACGGCTTTCCTCTACCTCCAAACAAGGGTCTTTATTCCTTGCTGGTAAAAGCCCACTGGGTTTCGCTCGAGCCACCTCTTAACTTCCTTAACAACCTCATCGTCACTCTGGAACTTTCTTCCACGAATTTCATCCTTCATTGTCCCAAACAAATGGAAGTGTGAAGGTGCCAGATCCGGGCTGTATGGAGGGTGGGGTAACACAGTGAAGGGCATTTGCAAACTGTTGTGTGGTCTTGCGTTATCGTACAAAAGAAGGACGTTTTCCAGTTTTCTCTCCGGTCGAACTCGTTTTATACGTCTCTGGAGTCTCTGTCGGGTACCAATATATGCCTCTGAGTTCATTGTTTGTCCTTTCTTCATAATGTTCAACAGAATCACCCCTTTAATTTCCCAGAAGATGGTGGCTATAACCTTTCCTGCAGAGGGTCATTTTGAACTTTTTCTTGCGTAGGGAGTCTGCGTGATGCCACTCCATGGATTGGCGTTCTGTTTCAGGTTCAAAGTGGTGTACCCAAGTCTCATCCCCGGTCACATTTCGTGAAAGGAAGTCATCCCCTTCTGTCTCGTATCGAACCAACGACTCAGAGGCAATTTCTTTCTTTGGGCTTTGTGATCTTCAATCAGTTGGCGAGGAACAAACCGTAAGCACACTTTTGAGTATCTCATTTGCTGAATTATCGTATTCACACTTCGTTCACTAATTCCTAGCTCTAGTAATAGCTCCTTGTATGTGACGCGCCAATTTGATCGGATGATGTTGTTAGCACGTTGCACAGTGTGAGATGTCACAGCCCATGCCGAGCGACCGCTGCGTGGCTCATCATCGAGGCTGGCTCTCCCTCTCTCTGATGATCTCACACGTTTAGACCAGCATCCAACTGTGCTTCGATCAACAACAGCATCTCCGTAAACGTTTTGTAGACGTTTGTGAATATTTCCAACTGTTTCCTTCTGTGCGGTTAAGAACTCGATAACAGCTCTCTGTTTACGACGCACATCACTGTCAGGCGCCATTTTCGAAACTGCATTAACCACCGGTTTTATACAAGGGCGTTTAAAAGTGGTTTTATACAAGGACGTTTAAAAGTGGTTTTATACAAGGAGGGAGGTTCAAACTGGAAAATTCCTGTTTATGTGAAGCAGAAAGTTCAAACTTACGGCCGAAAAGACATTTCAACCCCATGACCTATTATTTAGCTGAGAAAAAAGGGTGGGCCAAAATATATTGAGTGCCTCTAGTAGCATTATTAAGAAATGAAGCTGACTGAAATGGTTACAGACATTGCACAAAGGCGTCTAATCTTATTGCTTAACTTTAACCTAGATTTTTTTTTAATACAAACACTCTCCATCGCCTATATGAGGGAAAGCCAATATCCGAATGTAACATTATTCCTGAATTACTCAGTCAATGTTATAAAATTATCTGCATCGCGTTTGTTATGAGGTAAGCTTAAATCCACACATTTCGTCATTTCGTTATAGGTCGCGGAAAATAGTAACGATTTTTTCTATTTTTACCACACTTCAGTGTATGGAGCATTATTCATTGTTGTTTTCCCATTTCAACTTTCCTCATTACTTTGGTCATCGTTTATAAACGCGCGTGGATGCCTTTTATAGAAAACGTTTACGGTTTGATAATTTTTTTGTAAACATACAGTAATTTAATTTTTCATTCTACGTTTTTTGTTGAATTTCTTTACAGTTCATTTCCTGATTTCCTTTACATGAATTTTCAGTAGCACAGTTAACAACACTGTTAACAATGCAACTAATGAGGAATCCTCATTAATTGCATTTAACAGTATTAAAGTTGATAAAAATCCTAATTAAGTCGTTAATTAATTTTACAAAAACTTCATTAATTTTAAGCATACATGCAACGTACCGCCTACCCACATATATACGTTTACACACACACACACATATATATATATATATATATATATGTGTGTGTGCTAAAACTGCAGTAACCGCACACAAACCAATAAAAGCTAAAACCCACGTATGTATGATGAGAAGTTTTCATTTTAAAAGTTCATTAATTTCGATTTAAAGAAAGAATCGTTATCAGGATAAGAAGTAAAGTGTGTATGTATATATGTATTAGTGATGGATCGAGTGGTCGGTTTTTCACAACCGCGGTTGCGGTTGTGTTTGCGGTTGTCGAATTTTTCCAACCGCGGTTGCGGTTGCGGTTATCATATACTAGGAAAAATGCGTAATTATTAACTGGATTTAGCCACTATAGTGCGATTTAGCCACACTTGGTACATAATATATACTAAATAGTATTTATTTAGTAAATACCTTATGTTGAACAGAAGTTTTGCAATACACCGCTACCGCTATTTGTGTGTTGCAAAACTTGTGTTCAACATAAGGTATTTACTAAATAAATACTATTTAAATGAAGTATATTCTAAACTTATATAGCTATTATGAAAGAATAGGTCAAATTAATTAAAACCATATTTTGCACTAAGTGTGTTACCAGGATGAGGGACGAGGACCCATCGCACTGTTCATCCCACCTACCACTTTCCCCAGCCTCCACCCATTGGAAAGTTATGGATATTATTCATTTGAAAAACTGATGTCAAACTTAATGACAGGCAGTGTGAATTTCAAGAATAATATTTTTGCTGCATTTTCACTTTTCAAGCGGCAACGCCTCTCATCGTACAACGTTCCCGCTCCACTGAAGAGCTTTATTGACTATTGTACTAAAGGCGATTTTAGTTTGAAGAAAATTAAATAAAAATAAATGTTACTTCATGGAGCTCACAGAGTAATAACTTAGAGCGCAGTTTAAACCAATTTTACAACGGCAGCCGTATGACGTCACGTTTAAGCACGCATAAGGAGACCCATCATTTTCTTTTTAAAAAAAGAAATATTTCTAATTAACCTAAAATTAAAATTAACTAAGCTTTTACAACCGCAACCGCACTTATGGAACGGCGGTTGCGGTTACGGTTGCGGTTGTGAATTTTTGTGCGGTTGTAGTGCGGTTGCGGTTGCGGTTGCGGTTATTCGATCCATCACTATCATATATATAATATATATATATATATATATATATATTATATATAATATTAAAATATTTAAAATAGCTTCCCTCTTTTGAAAAGAAAGGAAAATTCCAATGGTAATAGACAGAGGAAAAGTAAAATGTATAATTAATTTCCTTCGCCAAATTTCACTCTTGAAATTCCCAGTGTCCTTGTCGAAATTTGGCCTGAAAAAATCAGCGCATTTTACTTCTTTCAGGCCAATTATATATATATATAAAACTTTACTTTTTCAAATATTTCAAACTTGGATGGAACGTTAATTTTTATGCAATTTCAAAGCTAATTTTATGCCATTAATTTACTTTTCTAAAAACGATAAAATTGTTTTAATTTTTTATCAAAAGTGACGTAGTGGGATCGTAGTGAGTTATATGAGGTTTGGAGGTGTGTGGTGGAAGGGGTTTAGGAACTGTGGCGGAAGAAATTATAAGAACGTACGCAAGTTCATTCCTTAATCAGTAGAAAACTGACACAAGTCGTTGACAAGAGGATAACTCAGAGAGATACTAAGAAAAATGGAAGACCTTCAATATTCAGAAATCCAGAAAATGTCACGTTAGTGCAAAAAAAGTTTGTAAAAAGTTGAAAGAAATCCACTGGCAAACCATTCTATGTTTCGGGAAAAGTTATTATTAGTTTACGACCACTGATATATACTGGTGTGTGTATATATGTTACAGAGAATCTGTGTAATTAGGGATTCATGAAATCCCTAAAATGATCAGGGATTTCACATAAGGTTAAGTCGTGATATTTTTGTTAAACCTACGGGAAAATAATTGAATTCCCTGTCAATTGAATGACCAGTTAGGTCAACTGTACAGTACAGTGACGATTGGTTGGGTTAAGTCGTGATATTTTCGTTAAAACTAAAGCAAATATCACGACTTAATCTTACATTTAATCCCTGAACATTCTCGGGATTTCATAAAATCCCTAGTTTCACAGATTCCCTGTAACATAAATATATATACAGGGTGATTCAAAAAATTTAACACATATGGGTTTTTATTTTTATCTCCAATTTATTTGTAAACATTTTTTGTGATGCAAACAGTACTTCATATAGTCTCGACTTGCTGTCCACGGATATCTATGCATGTTTCCTGTTTCCTTTGTAATCGTCTGCAACGAAACCAGTTCTGACGAACTTGTCGTACACTCAATAAATAGTCAACCTAGAAGGTGAGTCAGAATTGAAGTATCTATGAAGTGTTTTATACGACTGTGGGAGACTGATACACCTCCATCCAGGCCGCAACCATCCTTCTTTTCTCCAAACTCAGCCAAATTATTCGTTATAATTCCCTTAATTAACATTAAATGATATGCTTAAATTCGGCAGTGTTACAAACTGTTACAAACAAAAGAATTTATTAAAACCAACTAAAGACTAAAAAGTTAAGTAAGAAAACTATAGCGTATATCTACCGTCTCTTCTTTACACATCCTAAATTCTTGAGAGGAATGAAGCTACATCAGTCACAGAAGTGCTGCAAGGAATACAATAACTTTCATTTATCAATTCACAGACATCCCTATAAGCATATAAATCTGCAACAAGTACCTTTAAAAGCAACTTCGTGGAGCACTCTGCAGAGGTCTTAAAAGGGTAAAATAAAATGATAATTTTTCCTGTCCAAGTAATGATAAAAGTAAATATAAGTTTCCTTCTTTATAAACATTGCGATTAATGTCTCTGTTAGATACTCCGATTCTTTTAATGATATTATGATAAAACAATGCAAACTGTCGTAAAATCACCAAACAATTAAAGTTATCGTACCAAAGTTCAGCTCCATGAAAAGTGAATCCAAAATATTCCACTTAGATAAATTAATAAGACTTTCGAATCTGCAAATAAAAATTTCCTCGATATGGCCTAAAACTATCTGTAAGTCCAACATATTTCTTTATCAAATTTATTACACTACATGCTATAGTACAGTATGGGCATTCCTGAGGAACATAATATGTTATTATTTATTGCATACTCAGTTTACATTGAACCAAACAGGTGAACCAAACCTTTTTAGGCTACGATCCAAATTCTGATAGCGGGGGCTATCTCGGCGACCCATGCCTTCAAATAGTTCACTCGCAATAGATAATAAAATAAATAATTAATGGTAAAATGATTAGGGATAACATAAATAAATGATAAGTGACAATTTAATGACCCAATCAAAATGGCTTGGCGACCCAGGGGTTAAGAACCACTAAACTAAACCCATATCAGCAGCATAATTTGAAGAACCTGCTTTTTCTGCAGTTTGCAAGTTAATATGATTAATAATTTCTCTCTTTCCTTGTTCCGAAATATAATTTTTATTCACTAGTTTTTTCAGTAAAGAGCCGTTTCTTTTATATACATTACATTAATTTTAGAAATATACACGAATGCTGGTATACAACAGAGTCAGAAAACAATACGATCTACATTGTACAGCCGTAAACGTATACAACATATCTGATAAGAAGGATATTAAGTTTAAATTTTCAGTATCCAATTTTCATTATCAAGAAAAAGTACAAAATATTTTAGAATACAATATAGTATAAGATTACAGTGTTCATAAATGTTACATCAGTTTCTGCTAAAAGAGTCGCCAAATAACACTATTTAAATGAAATTCCATTATGGACCTTCTCTTATACGTAAAACGAATCATGTATATTACATTGAATTAATAATGAAAGTATATGGCACACTTTCTTTAACGGAGAAAACCAGTGTTTGTAGTATGTGTTGCATAAATTTCCAAAATATGGCGTAACATTATTAAACCTTCAGAATATAAAACGTTATTAACTTTACCGTAACTAGTTTAGAGAAAATGCCTTAAAAGATGAAAAATTTAATAATGTTGAATAAAAAGGCTGTGGCAACAGAATGCTGAAATTTATAAAACTCGTGATATAAAAATAATGTTAAGAGCTATAATGTTAAAATAAGGCTATTTAATATAAACTGTGAATGAAATCTGTAGGTTCAACCAACTGTTGGAAAACTGCTGGGAATGTTTTTTATTTATTATGACGATGGTGTTTGTTTCGGTTTTATTATTAATAATTTGAAAAGCTAAGAAATGCAAAATTTAAGTCATCTAAATTACAACTTTGACTTAGAACTTTCATTATAAAATTAGTAATCTCGGAAAACGTTTAACATTGACGTTATTTACTATTATATATTTTATTAATATTAGCAAATATTTAATGTAATATTTATTCATTTCACAACAATAACTAATGTATCTACCACACGGAAAATATATTGGAAAATATATTCGTGCTACCATTTTAAAATTAATTTTTTTAGATAATTTGTACTATAGAAAATGTATGTTTAAAATTATAAGGGTAACGCTTAATTTATTTTCTGCAACGTATGTAATAGTGTTTTTATTTTATTAACGATACCCATTAAAATTTGGTTTCTTAGATAATTTATATCATAGAAAATGAGTGTTTAAAATTCCAGGGGTAACACTTAATTTTTTTCTGTGGCGTATGAAATATTTTATGAACTGATCTCTAACAATGTATGATCTGCCTGATTCACAATATGTACTGGAACTGTTCTCCGTTCTTTAATATGCACAATTGAACGGAGCGCTTCGTGTTGTTGAAGTGCGCCGCAATACGCAATACACACACTCAAGAATCACCCAAATGTTTTTCGTGATGTGTTCCGGCTTATTTGTGGTTGGAGGATTGTTGCAGAAAATATTTTCTTTCAAATGTCCTCAAAGAAAGAAATCTAGGGAAGATAGATCAGAAGATGGTTGGTAGTCACAGATATTTTGAAATGATTGGTTTCTGAATAAGGAAGGATTGAATATGGGCTACGCTCTTCTGTGATAGGTGAAATCTTGCACCGTCCTGCAGGCAGTAGCCCTACATAAGTTCAGATCCATGAATTCATCAGATTTGGCAATGTACCGATCTATTTACCGCACTGATCGCTCTTAACAGCACAGAAAAGCTGTAGACAACGTCAAAAATAGCGTTCCGATGATTCATGTAGATGTATGACTGTGCACCTTCGACAACACGCATTCATGCAGCATCGCATTCTATTGTGGTAATAAAACATAGGGATCAATTCCAGCTTTTATTGCTAATCACTTGAATGAAGCATGGATAGCGCTCAGTTTATAGGAAATTTCTGCCTAATAAGTTCCTTCTATAGAATATTATGTCAAGTCTCACGGGTTAGACTGATAAAAGGAACTCTGTGTACACACACTCAGGTAGGATTGGGCGAAAAAGTGATTTTCTAATTACGAATCGCAGGGTGTGCGATGGTTACCTTTAAACAATAGTAACAAAATGACAAATATTTGCCATCCTCCGACATCAGATTCACTGCGACCAGAGACTTAAATTCTTAAAATATGATGCTATCATTGGTCACAGAGTACTGTTGCTGTTGCTGCATTTTAAATTTATCGGGTGATCATTATTTGCTAGCTTTTAGTTGAATTACCACATATTTCTCCTATCTTCACTCAACAAAACACTCATACATCTGGCAACGTGTCATTGCACTTTTGCCATATCTTGTGGTGATGACAGCAGTGATAAAGTCAGTTTGAAACAAAGATTTCATGTGGTTAGTTTCATGTCATTGTTCACTATTTCTTGCAGTTGTTTCCTGCATTGTTTCTATTTCATTCTCTATTTGCTAGTCCTTAATGCAAAGTTAAAAAGAATGGATGCAGATTGTAATACCTACAGTAAAACAGATGACGCGTTAAAGACCAAAAAGCTTTTTTCCTGGCCACGTTTTGGCAAACCACGTGAAATATGTGAAGACAGTTTACCGATGTATGAAGCAATTAAGAAGTTTTGTTTGATGCGAAAGCTGCAGTATGAAGGTGAAAGTGCAAAGATGTTGTCGGTTGAGAATGCCGAAAATGTCGCAAAGGAAGTGGAAATAATAATAATATCTCAAAATCGAGTCGTTAAAAGGATCAGAAACTATTATAAAAAACATCGAAAACTCTTATAAACCATACAAACAGCACAAGAATAAGGATACATACAAGAAGCAGCTGTGTAATTTCATGGAAAAAGCAAAGAAATTATTCGATATCGTTGCATGCAAATGTGCAATAGATGTGTGCCAGTGTCCTCGAGAGTTAAAGGTTCAAACTGAGGAAAAAACTTTCTTGAATGATCAATGCTCTGAAAGAAAACTGGTCATCGCTGGTGTTGATACAAGGAAAACTAAGTTGCTTTAACAAATAATGAAGCGCAAGGAATGCGAAGAAGGAGAATTTTTAAACTCCTCTGTACTCACAATCTTATTTCAGATCGTCCGTATGGGTTCCATAAGGAATGCTCTACTGGCGATCTTCTTGCATATTTCTCTGACTCTTGGTCATTCTCCTTTCGGGATTTCAGTGAAATCATTATTATTGCACAAGACATATCGAACGCTTTTGATAGAGTCTGGCACAAATCTTTAATTTCGAACCTGCCTTCCTTCTGTTTCTATCCTTCTATTTGTACCTTCAGCTATGATTTTTTTTCTGGATGATCTATAGCTGCGGTTGTAGATGACCACTGTTCTTCTCCTAACGATATTAATAGTGTTGTTCCTCAGGGATATGTCCTGTCACCTACACTCTTTCTTCTATTTATTATTGATTTTTTAAGTCGCACTTCCTGTCCTATCTTCTCCTATGCCGATGAGTCCACTCTTCACTTCTCCACCCGCTTCACAAAGCATTCCTCTCAAAAGTCACTTCATGCTTTGCGTGAGACGGCTATGATGCACCTGACCTCTGATCTTTCTACCATCTTTGATTGGAGCAGAGAAAACCTTGTGATTTTCAATGCTTCAAAAACTTAGTTCCTTCATCTGTCTACTCGTCACAATCTTTCACACGACTCTCCCCTTATCTTCAACAATACACAACTCAGCCATTCCTCTTTTCTTAACATTCTTGGCTTTATCTTTTCTCGTGATCTTTCCTGGAAAGATCACATATATTCTCTTTCTAAAACAGCTTCTAAGAGATTAGGTGTGTTGTACCGCCTCCGCAGTTTCTTCCCCCGCTTAGTTGCTGTGTTATACAGTGGTCTTGTCCGTTTCTGTATGGAGTATGCCTCTCATGTGTGTGGTGGCTAAACCCACACAGCTCTACTTGGCCGAGTGGAATCAAACGCATTCGTCCAATCAATTATCCGCCTCTTACTGACTGCTTTTAATCTCTCTCTCTTCGCCGCAGTGTTGCCTCACGCTCTCTTTACTATCGTTATTATAACGGACATTGCTCTTCTGAACTCTCTAACTGCATGCCTCTTCTTTTAAGGAAAGCACACAGTACCCGACTTTCCACACATTCTCAGTCCTTTCCTGTCGAACTCTCTAATGCAAAAGTTAATTGGTATTTTTCATCTACTCAACTGGTCAACTTTGGAACTACCTTCCTCAATTTATCTTTCTCCCCTGTCTGTAACTCCCAATCTTTCAGACGCAGAATGTCCAGGCATCTTGTAAATTCCTTCCCGCATAAAAAGAGATGTACTGACATTCTGAGAAAAATTAAAGTTTTATTGTATCTGCCGTCACATAAGTAAAATATATTTGATTATTATTTAAGCAGTAAATTACTGGTGTTTCATTAAAACGGTTCATCCTCCACAACTTGTTATTTTTAGAAAGTATACTTCTTATTGGGTAAGTTACATCTCTTATAGAAAATATCCCTCAATTTCGCATTTTGGCCAGAATCCTCTGTTTACCATTTTCAAAGTTAGGAAACTTCAATTACCATTTCGAGCAGTCCCACCCATTATCCAACCGTGAATGAAAATGGAAATGTCATCAAATGGAAAGTAATAAAAAAAAATAAGAGTGTCCTTAGCATGATCCCACAGAACTCTATATAATATGAAAGTTAATTAATTATCTTAATTCGCATGATAATACAATTCATAAATTTAAAAGACTATCGGATAAATAGTTGTTAAACTAGATCCTGCGGTTCTTTCAGAAAAGTTTGCATGGCTGTTTCGCTTTAGCTATTCCCCCCAAACAAAACGTCAAAATTATTAGCTTCTCTTTTCTGCCCCAGGGAGGAGGAGCTGAAAGGACAGCACTGGAATCGTCCAGGGTTGAATTGGAGGCGAAAGTTTGAGCGAAGAGTTCAGCTTTATCAGGAGAGATGGCAACCGAGCCGTTGGAAGGAAAAGAGGAGGGCAAGAAGAAATAAAGTTGTTGGAGAGGTTACAATCAGTGTTATTTTAGGTTATTATCTGTTCCAGTTACTTTTGTCATATATCGCCATCTTATAATATACCATAATATATTTATGGATATACCATCACCGTAATCTTAACTTTCTCCACACTTATGACGGTTAGCGAGTACACCTTCCTGTTTATGTCGTCGATATCACTATTAATACTGAGTTCATGGAAGTACCATATGTATAATATGCCTGTAATTAAGATCGGAGTCTCTTAATTTGCTTCAAATTTGTTTCCCGGACAGAAACACCCAAATCCATTTATACATATTATATTTATTTATCATAGGACAAAATAAAACTTTTACCAGTTCACATTGTATTTAAGGACTACAATTCTCTATTTTAAATATATAAATACAGCATTCTAGACCACCACATTGTTGGTACACTTTACATTCAAGAAGGAAAGAGCTCTGTAGTCATATTTTTATGCTTCTAAAGAAACATTTACATCAACATTAATTCTAAATTATGACGTATATTTTAACACATTGGAAAGCATTAAATCAAACTAAAGTCGCTTCAATACAAGCTGTAAATAGCATTTACATATGGCTTCACTATTTCTAATATTTTACGCCTGTTAATTATTTAAAGGAACCATTTAGCTTTAATAAGTGAAGAATATTTTTTCCGACTTATTTACGAAGGTAATACTTAAATTATAAGAAATTTGTTTACCCAGTTTTTCGTTTTGATTATATAACATGCTGTGTACGTAATATATATATATATATATATATATATATATATATATATATATATATATATATATATATATATATATATAGTCTCAAAAAGAAAGTACAAAGCTCGCTTGACATATAATATACAGGATATGAAATTACTCAAAATTGGTTGAGAAAGTCAAGAGAGGGTATTTTTATTTCCTTAAATTTTTTTTAAGCTCATATATATATATATATATATATATATATATATATATATATTATATATATATATATACAGTATAAAGAAATCTTCTTCATTCTCTTCATCTCTTATATATATATATATTATATATAATATATATATATATATATATATATGAGAGATGAAGAGAATGAAGAAGATTTCTTTATGTAGCATTAAACAAAAAGAAATATTCACCAATCGTGAAGTTTTAATTAATAAATAATGTAAAAAAAAATGTACGATTGTGGAAAAAAGTTTGCCAAAAATTTTGATTGGAGATTTAATTAAAAACTTACTAATTTTTAATATTTGAGGTTTTTTTTTTTTTAATCTTATTATTTTCGCAGAAAAAAAATTGTGGAATCGCTTTGGGAATTTACTTTCTCGGCTAACTTCTTTCCAGAAGATGTATGACGCCGTAATAACTGAACTTCAAATGATATAACTAAATTATTTTGCAAGAGGTATTATTACAACGGCATACTTTTATATTATATTTACATATTCCACTTATAAGCAGACATAGCACAGAACGACTTGCATAACTATACTATCGTCATCATGTAGACACTACATATTGTAACTATACTATTTAAGTAGACATTATACGTATTACATGTTTACGATTTTAATTATTTAGCTTTAGTATTATATATATATATATATATATATATATATATATATATATATATATATATATATTCTGAATAAGAGAAACCCTTACTGGAAGCGGTGACATATACAAAAGCTCTTAATTGCAGGCAAAACCACAATCCACAAACCAAGCCGGGAACTCAGTTGGATCGTGGTTACCCGGGCATTTACTAGCTTTTATGTATCTATTTTATTAATAACTATTCTTAACATTTATAAACTTAGAGTTAGAAATAATATATAGATATTTTAATAATTAATTGATGTCTATTAAAATAATTTCATACTGAACTCATAAATTGTATATGTACACACATAGCTATATAGATACATTTACTATATATATATTCTATATACATATAGGGAAGCAATAAAGTTTGTTGTTTTTATGCCATATTTAAGCGTTTAGCCCAACTTCCTAAACGTAACATGCAGCTTATGTAGACCAGTAATTCAAAGCTTTTATATTTAATATTGTATTTATACATTTGATTGTTCCTTAACGAACATTTAGACTTCAATTCACTCAACATTTACTGGAAATAATGAAAATTCATTAAAACTGAACCTAAAATATACGTATACTGTAATGTAATTCTCTTCAAAATAAATTGTATTTATAAGTGTTCAAACCCTTTACTGAGATCATAATTTCCTTCAAGCTGATAAGAAATCGTTTTATCCTGCAGGCTTTCGCAAAATACCTTAATTTCGATCACGCTGGTATACTGTATATATATATATATATATACACAATTTTTGTCCCTGAATGTCTCTAAGTGAAATAATTCTTTCATGTAAGATTGAACTAATTCAATCAAATTCACCATTAGTGTCTTTAAGAGAATACATTCTGTGTACATGATAGAAAACATTTTATCATGGAATACCATCCTAAAAGAGAAAGAAATTGTGGGCTCACTGTCTCTCAGTTTATGAGTAAAATCGAAAAATTGCCATGAAATACACTTGACTGTTGTCTTTGCGACTTCTTTTCCAAAAACTAAAGTAAGGACTCTTCCTAAAGATAAAGAACCCATTTCTTGGTACTTTTAAAGTACTATGTTGTAAACTCTAATGATATAATTTCATCGTATACAGTCTATTAATTCTTAATCCTGTTTTTGATCACGAATGTATCGTTTCACCAATTACAATTCGTATTTATAATTAAAATTAAAGCAAACAAAATTAGTGAGCTGTTAATGAAATATTTATTACTACATATACTGTATTTGGTATTGAATTTCTCAGGAAAAAACATATTTGGAAAAGTTCTCGAGTCGAATTCGAAAGCAAAAAATTTCTACGAAATGGCAAGGAAGGTGAAAACGGAAGAAAAGCTTTATGAATTAATTAACATTATTTGACCCGAGACTTCTAAAGAATACTGGAATTTCTGTATTTCTCAAAGTATTTAAGGAGCGAAATTTCTCGGCTACATTTACCAGGACAACGTCAAACTAATTTGCATTTTCATGCTTTTTTATCTCATGCATATATTCCCCGACCAAAAAAGACTGAACAAAGTACATCAGACTTCAGTGCATGCGTTCTCTTATCTCGAAATACATTTTCATTTGGTTTTGCAAAAATGCATCGCTTTTGCCATACCTGTTCAGAATATGAATCGGTTCTTTGACAATCTGTATCTGCAGCATCGCTTCATAGTGTGTTCTGAATGACTGAATAACCTTACCAATAAAAGTCTTTCCTACTGTTGCGTTTATTAATATATATTTTTCAGAATTTAAAGGGTTTGTTATTTCATTGTATTAAGATAAAATCGTTGAAAGAACGATACGTGCTCTTCAATCAGTACAAAAAATGAAACAAATTAAAATTAATTTGAAAAATATTTTAAAAGTTCACTTAGAACATATGCAGTTTGTATATATTTTACTTGTGTATGTCTTCCATTCATCGAAAGCATACCACAATTATACACTTTAAAGACATTGGGCAACTTTTACTTCTAACCCGTTAGAATTATGTAAATTAATGTGGACTTACACTATACTTATGAAGTCTTTGGAACAGTGAAGTACTATACAACTCCGGAACAAGAAAATAGAATACCGTCTCAAATGCGCTCATGACCTTGACAATACCTTTAAGTTATATACCTTTATGAGGAATGTCGAGCATCTGTGACGTAATTATGATATAAAGACACCTCTGTGTGCCAGTTTTGAAAAAAAATTTAAATATAGTAAAAAACTTATTAAATATTGAAAAGTTAATGCACAGAGACAGACTAAAATATTAAAACCGTATCTTGTCAGGTATTATAAAAAAATGGAATAAATTCATTATGTTTATTGAGGACTGTCAATATATTAAACAATTATCAAAGCTTTGTTTACTCTGCGTCTCAGGATTTAGTTGATCCACCCTTAGCCCTGATTACGGCCTCCAATCGACGTGGCGTCGAGTCGACAAGCCTCTTGCATTCTTCTGTAGTTATCAATTACCAGGTGGTCATCATTCTGATAGAAAATCTTTGGAATATTTCTAAGCAGAAGGTCCAAAAGCATAAACTTCACTTATTGAACTGAAGTGGTGTTTGATGATAACCTGACAGTTGATAACTACAGAAGAATGCAAGAGGCTTGTCAACTCGACGCCACGTCGAATGGAGGATGTAATCAGGGCTGAGGGTGGACCAACTAAATATTACGACGCAGTTAAAAAATCTTTGATAAACGTTTAACATATTGACAGTACTCAATAAACAATGAATTTATTCCATTTTTTTGTAACACCTGACAAGATAATGTCGCTGGGCATTAACTTTTCACTATTAATAAGGTTTTTGGTATATTTTAATTGTTTTTCAAAACTGGCACACAGAGGTGTCTTTTTTATCATAATAACGCCACAGATACTCGATATCCCTCATAAAGGTATACACAACTTAAAGGTATTATCAAGGGCATGAGCGTATTTGAGACAGTGTTCTATTTTTTGGTCAGGAGTTGTACAACCTTTAAGACCGGCCTTTATTCCTCTGAACCACTTATATATCAATAATGATCTATATACACCCGATATTGACGAATATATATGCTTCAATTTTTTATATTACTGAATAAACAGTCATTATGTAATACGAAATGGTACAAATTGAATTCGTATGAAATTAAGAACCAAAATCAGTACTGAAGGAGTACCAGGAGAAAAACTAATTAAAATACAGTTACTAAGTATATGCACACTATACCAAATACTTAATCCAGCTGTACTCTAGGTTAACCCATTTGTACTACAGTTCCACTAACCATGCTCATTATTATGATAAAACGTAAATAGTACAACCACAGATGGGTTGGATTAACCATATTATAAATGGGTTAGCCTAGCGGCACAATGTGAAAATAATTAATTATATATTCACTTGTTTTAACCAAGGATTTTTATCCATGTATTTTTTATGATCACTAGTATAAAAATAATTACATTCTATAAAATATACTTATATTAACTTCAAAATTTCTTCAGGTATAATTTATCTACTTAATATAATTTTAAAACCAATACTGAAATAAGATTTACTAGTTTCTTTCAAAATGTATTCGTAACCAATCCTTTAATCCTAACAGAGACACAGCCAAGTAATACAGATTATAAATTAACATGTTTCCTCAACATTATGAAGTTTAAGTATTATACATTAGTACAATATTCACAGTAAAGCGATCTCAAAATACGCCTCCTATTGAAGCAATAAAAAATTTCTTACATAAGATAGATAATATTTTAAAGGAACTCTTAAAATCTACGTCCCCAAAATGTTTAAAACGAAATGAATATAACATCAAATCCAAAACAATCATCATCTAAATATAAGCTGAATTATGGTGTTCTTTAAGTCATTATGTTTATCGCTGTAAATACAGTATTACGATCCACTCAAACCTGAACATACATTCATATATTTTCTGCACCATTTTTACTCAATACTTTGAAACCATAACTGATTACAGTCTGTCATGCTAATTTAAAATTATTTATATTTATTTATATATATATATATATATATATATGTGTGTTGTGTGTGTGTGTGTGTGTGTGTGTGTGTGTGTGTGTGTGTGTACACCTTACATATACTACACAAATTTCACAAGCTGAACTATTATAGAATGCTAATCATGTTACCTATAGAAGAAATTGTTATAGCAAAAGCAAAGAACATATTCATCAGCATTAGTTTTTACAAATACAGCAAGCATCCCATATAGATAATGCGTATGTTGTTTTGAGGACTCTAGAGCAGTGGTCGGCGAACAGGGGTAAATTACTCCAAATGGGATACATCTAAAAATTTTGGGGGGAATGCGTGCGGTAGGAGAGACACATATGCAACAATTTAAGAGCAATTGGTTGTTTTTTTTACTTTGAAGTCTGGGGGTAATTTCATTTTACTCAAATAGATTTTTGGGTAATACCCAAAAAAAGTTCCCCGACCCATGCTCTAGAGCAATGTCATGTTGAAAATAATTAAAAACACCATCTCAGTAAGTGGAAATATGTATGAAAATAAAATAATATGTTTAATTAAAATCGGACAAATGACTTAAGATTCAAAGTGCAATTGATTTTATTAAAAAATTTAGTTATCGAAATTCATGTTATCTTATGTGTTAATTAATTCATCCCAATATGAAGTAATCTGACGTACTTAAAATTAATAAATACAAAATATTAAATAAAAACCATTCTTTGTGCCAAATTAAGTATGCCGATATTACTGAGTTTCAATTTTAATGCCACAGTTTTTGCACACATGACCATTGATTTCATTCACTATTTCTATTTTCCTCATCAATGTCCGTTTGTAGGTCGATGTTCTTCATAGATGTAGGAGAAGAAATTTCATGCCATGCTTTTGGACCTGTACGGTGTGTCGGACTTGGAATGTAGTCTGTCTGAACGCCTGGAATGATGAAATGATGAAAACACATTAAGGTTAAAGAAAGGCCACCATTTGGGAAAAAAATGAAAACAGTCAAACTATTCTCCACATTTAAGTTATTTCTGTTCTTCTCCTGAGGAAGAATGGCTTCAGCCGAAAAGTTAAAACTTAAGCTACCGCCAGTTGGTAATTCTTCTTTTAGTATAAATAATGAAGTTACGGTCAAAGTGATTCTTAACAACACACTAAAGTATCAGCATTGTTTAATGCCAATTAGTTTATATATTCACTGTTTAGGGATCACTCTGCTTGATAATTATTTCCCTGTCTTGATATCCTTCTTGTACTTGTATTAGTAAAAAGGACAGAGGTGCCAGTAAGTGATGGGTAGTTTACAGTACCTGTATCTAACATATTTTCTCTTGAATTGTATTGATCTAATTCAACACTACTCTCCTTCATTGTTGGCATAGTTTCATATTCCCCTGAAGCCGCAGAAGAAACGATGGTATGAACAATATCCATTCGGGAGTCGAGAGAATACTGCTTCCCCGCCATCAGCATGCTTTAATTCTGCGACGCATGGCTGAAAGTAAAAGCATTTTGAAAATACTGTACGACTGATGAAAAAATATATAGTCATCATCATAATGCATATCTGAAGAAATGGAGACTAATCCCTTGTGAACAAATTTAATTTATTTCGCCATGACTTGAAGCATAAAAATCGCATAGCCGTCAAAGTGTAAAAGCGTTTCAATATTTAGTGTTTTACCTTTTCCGGGGGAATCTTTAACGTCCAGCTTGAACTGTTGTAACTTTCTGGCAAATTCGTGTAGGACATCATTATTGTCAAAGATCGCAGCGAAAGATCCGTTAACAATCTTTGGAGACATGGGGGAGTTGGCCAGCAAGAGCGAGGTTCCAAAGTTGGGATTCTTTCTTGTATCTGGAACAAATATACACAATTGCATTATTGGATAACTCACTGTTTATGATCTCTGCGAGAGGAACACAACAACTACCCACCAAGCACCATGTTAAAGCTTACCATGCTTGCCTACTCAGCCTAGGGTTGCCAGGTCTCCGGTTTCGGGCCAGAGTCTCCGGAAATTGAGCTTTGTAAAAATGTTATTAAAAGTAGAATTTGCCTCTTTTCTTACAGATTTTGGCAAGATAATTATTATTCTAAAAAATGAGGAGTTGATATTGGTTTATCTACATAAACAAACAATGATGAGCTTCGCAGGTAAAATCTCCGGATTTGGAAACCATCTAATCTGGCAACTCTAAGTCTCAACCAAGTAGTATAATAACTTTTCACTTTTAAATCCAGTACCACGTTTTAATTATACTCAAAAGGGCAGGTAACAAATCAAAAAAGCACACCACTTTCACACCAAACACTATGTAAAGGTCATTATATACTGTACTTACACATGTAGCGTGGTAACGTTTCATTCTTAAATACAGAACCACGTGTTAATTATATTCAAAGAGGGTAGGTACCACGCCAAATAAAACTTACTCAAATTTATTTTTTATTGAATTGACAGAAGAATTTAGGGATCTTTTCCGTTTGACTGCCGCCATTGAAACATAATTAAACTTTTTGTATTTTGTATTTTAACTGAAATGTCTTGATGATACAAAATAAGTTACTTTATAAAAAAGCTTTTCTTAATTGTCCCTTATACTGACTTATATTTATAAGTTGAACTTCCTTATTTGGATCACCTGAAGGTCAGTGCCCCCAGCCTTCTTTACTTAGCCTTATAAGGCTAACTAACGAAAATATCACGACCTAACCTAACCAATCGTTAGGTCAACTGTACGACCTTGACGATTGGTTAGGTTAGGTCGTGATATTTTTTTAGTTAGCCTTATAAAGCTAACTAAAGAAGGCTGGAGGCCCTGATCTTCAGGTGATCCCCCTTATTTTTCTGAGTACACGATTAAAACTTAAAAATTAAGCATGGATCTTGAAAGTAATTAAAATTGTTTATAAGAAACAAAATTTGAAGGGGAAATTAAGAAAAGCTTTTTATAAAGTAACTTATTTTGTATCATCAAGACATTTCAGTTAAAATACAAAATGTTTAATTATGTTTCAATGGCGGCATTCAAACGGAAAAGATCCGAATTTAGTATTAGAATTTAGAATTTAGAGGATTCTTGTACTTCACACGGAAGACTTTGACATGAAAATACATTTAGACTTTTTATTGACTGCAAAATAATGTAAATTGCGATTTTAACCATTATTTGTTTTAACCCTTTAACGACGGATGGTACCTTAAGGTCCACCAGAAATAACAATATAAATTGTACTACAATGCCTCGTTTCTATAAATGTTTCTACATGTTTATATAGATATCATTTAATTGTCGAGAAAGGAACCCAAAATGTGTATCATTTCAGTGACTAGTTACTAAAATATCTAGTTTTGAATAACAATAAAACCTATACGTTCTGGTAACAAGAGTGACTGCATATACTGCGGACTCGTCCTTAAAGGGTTAATATTCTTGAAGAACTTAAATATCGGAGCAAGTGTAGCTTACGTCGCCCTGTGGTGCCTCTCCATGGTGGTTTACGTTCCTACATTATCCTAGTGTAGTTTGCGTTCCCCAACTTTGTCCGCGTATACCTAATCAAATAAAACGTTAAAACTAACGAAAATATACGACTTAACCTAACCAATCGTCAATATATATATATATATATATATATATATTGACGATTGGTTAGGTTAAGTCGTAATATTTTCGTTAGTTTTAACTTTTTATTTGGTGGATTCATTTAAAAAATGTCTAAAGATCCAAGTGCAGTTTACGTTCCCCAACTTTGACCTAGTGTAGTTTGTGTCCCCTTTTTCGTCAAAAGGACGTAAACTACACTTGCTCCTAAATATCTATCGGACAATAAATAAAATAAATAGCAATACAAAATCTATCTTAAACAGTATTTTGACAAATAAATAAACATAGTATATGTGCCGATATTAATCATTTCAATTCATTAACAAAAAATTCTGTATCCAGTTTAGAGAATCTAGAACAGGAATCGGATCTTTTCCGTTTGACTGCCGCCATTGAAACATAATTAAACTTCAGCCTTCTTTAGTTAGCTTTATAAGGCTAACTAACAAAAATATCACGACCTAATCTAACCAATCGTCAAGGTCGTACAGTTGACCTAACGATTGGTTAGGTTAGGTCGTGATATTTTCGTTAGTTAGCCTTATAAGGCTAAGTAAAGAAGGCTGGGGGCACTCACCTCTTATGTTTCAATGGCGGCAGTCAAACGGAAAAGATCCCAGGAATCTGGTGTAGGCAATTGCATGGTCTCATCGATAGACGAGTTTAATGCCTTTGTATTACAAACAGATATAAAAATCTTTCAGTGCTAAATCTAAACATTCGAAGCTTACCTAGGAACTATAACTACTTATTAACCCTTTTGAAAACTTCTACTGTCAAATTTAGTGTTATAATTCTCACGGAAACCTGGTTAAATAGTATTATTAAAAACCTATATAATATAGATAATTACGTTGCTTATCATACTGTAAGAGATGGTCAGATTGGTGGAGTTATCTCTATGTATGTGCATCAAACTTACGACTCTAACGAAGTATTTTCTCTATGTAATAGTGACAATGAAAACCTGATTGTGAATATAAAAGACAAAAGTAATGTATATTCTGTCCATGTAATATAGACCACCTAATACTAATATCAATAGCTTTTTAATTCACTTAGATAACATATTATGCAACTTTCATAAATTGAATGCCATAGTTGCGGGAGATTTGAACATCAATTTGCAATCTGAAGCAATCTCTCATAAATTTTTAAACTTAATGAATTCTTTCTATCTTAGTCATTCTAGTACCAAACCCACTCGAGTCTGCAGCTATGGCAATCGAATAACAGAATCTACGATTGATAATATATTTGTATAAATAGCAATGCCCTCGTAAATTCTGGAATTATAACCACTAACATCAGTGATCATTTTCCTACTTACGCTATATTCATTAACATTGTTCAGGTTGCGGACAAAACAATTATTGATTACAGAATATTCTCAGAGGTTAACAAAAGAAAATTTATTGGGGCTGTAGAAAATACTCGACTTGACTGTGACGAACCTTTAAATGACCTAGATCATATGTTTCAGTTCTTCTATGACACCTTATTCCATATTTTTAATACAGTATTTGCTTTCCTTTAAGGAGAAAAACAGTTTCGCCCAAAAGTGTCCCAAATCCATGGATCACTCCAGGAATTATCACTTCAATAAAGAACAGAGATAAATTATTCAAATTGCAACTGCAGAGCAAAATTCCTAAAATACAATATACTCAATGCAGAAACAAATTAACTAAAATAATCAAAATTGCAAAATATAACTAATATAACAATCAATTTTTCAAACATAAAGGAGACATGAAAAACACTTGGACAACCATAAACAATCTTCTCGGAAAACAAATTAAGAAAAATTCAATAGAGAAATTAAATGTTGATAATAAAGAAATTACTGATGATACTGCTGTTGCAGACTCTTTAAATGCACATTTTACTTCAATAGCGGATAAGCTTCGCTCACAATTAATAAATAATGATCGCTCACCTCTAGAATATATGCCACCCAGCCCACTAAATTCATTTTCTTTTGTTCCTGCTACCTCTACTGAGGTCCAGAATATTATTGGTAAATTAAAAAATACAAAATATAACATTCATGACATTCCTGTACCTATATTGAAACTTGTTAAAGGTAAGATATCTGTAACTTTGGCTAAAATTATATTATCAATCAAAGTATTTCCAAAGGAATGTTCTCATCAATGCTAAAAACTGGTTGTATAACATCCCTTTTTAAAGGGGATGATCCTACGCTAGCAACAAATTACAGGCCGGTGTGTTCATTATCTGTGTTCAGCAAAGTTTTTGAAAAAATTGTAAAAAGTAGAATCCAGCGATATTTAGAATCCTACAATTTATAATCTCCAAATCAATATGGCTTCCGTAATAATTAAACAACAGAAATGGCTATTTTAGATCTTATGGAAAATGTAAATATAGCTAAGGAGAACAAAGAAATAATGATATCAATATTTATGGATTTGAGTAAGGCGTTTGATATAATAGACCATAATATTCTATGATACTTAATAAATTATATTGTTACGGCTTTAGAGGAGCAATCAGTGATTGGTTTAAAAGTTATTTGTCCAATAGATATCATTTTGTATCAGTAAATAAGGTTTGCTCAACTAAAGCGCTTGTCAAACATGGTGTGCCACAGGGCTCAGTTCTGGGTCCACTGTTATTTTTATTATATATAAACGACCTTCCACGTTCATCTGATATACTGAACTTCATAATGTTTGCAGATGATACAACTCTCTCTTTTTCTTGCAAAGATGTTAATACAGCTAAGAATATATTTCATTCAGAATTCATCAGTGTAATGAAATGGTTGACCACCAATAAACTCTTCCTAAATACCAGTAAAACAAATTTCATGATTTTTACTAATAAAAGAAATGTATATCTTGATGAACTTAATGTTAATGAAATCGCCATAAAGGAGTGTATTGTAGCAAAATTTCTTGGTGTAATGCTAGATAAGAATTTTCAATAGAGTGATCGTGTAAATTATATCGTGACAAAGATTTCAAGAAGTGTTGCTATAATGTTTAAACTTAGAAATGTACTCCCTAAACAAGTTTTATTGACTCTTTATCATACTCTTGTTCTTCCTTATATAACATACTGTACCCTTGTTTGGGGAAACTCCGCTAACAACGCATTAAATGGTATCTTTGTCATCCAAAAACGAGCAATAAGGTTATTATCTGATGCTGATTTCTTGATCACTCTAGTGCATTATTTAAAGAGCTAAACTTATAAAGCTCAACGATATAACCAAACTGGCACATTTTACTTTTATTTACAAGTGTAAGAACAAAATCATTAATTTGCAATGGGTACATAGATATTTTGTAACTCATCAAGAAATCCACTCGTATCAGACCAGAAATAGATCAAAGCTTGTTATACCTCAATTTAGATTGTCTTCATCTCAAAAACTACCCATTTTCATTGGATTTAAACTATGGAATGACTTGCATGTCGATATAAAAATATTGTGAATGTAAATTTGTTTAAAACCAAGTTGAAATTCCGATTAATAATGGCATACTAACAAACATCTAGAATTAATGTCCACTAATATTGTTTAATATTGTCCATTAATATTGTTTAATATTGTAATACATGTTTTAACTATTAATAATACTCATTTATTTATTTATTATTATTAATTTATAACAACAACTACTTATTTTTAATAAAAGCCAAGTAAAGCCTAAAGTTTAAGGGCCAAATAAAATAAAATAAATAGTCGAGCTTCACAATTATTCATGTCATTGTAAATTGAAAAAAAATTATTTATTTTATTATTATTAATAAAGGGTATTCTATCTATCTATCTATAACTCAAGGATTTTAAAATTTATAAGCTAAAATGTAAAGATACAAATCTCGTGTCAGCCAATTAAATTGATTCTTGATTGCAGTTCTGTAGTTATAATACGATGTTTACATCTCAATAGAAACACTTACAAGTCGATGGTCACAACAATTCAGCCTATCCTATAAAAGGTAAATATTTTTACTTTTAATGTTCTTCGAGTCTTGTATAAATGAATAACATGCTTCCCACTCGGATAAAGATACTGAAAAATACTTCTAATAATTTTGTTATAAGTAGAATCAATTTGTATTGCAGAGTCGGTTCTAAAAGTCTTGCCGTAAATCTTCATGTTTATTACCGATAATTTTTAGTAAGAATCATGGAGTTCCAGGGCAGGATTTTTTTAATCGATTGTATATACGTCATACACACAATCCATCTCCAGAGTTCGAGAAAAATTAGTCTATAACAGTAGAATATTTGTACTGTTCGAAGAATAGAGATTTTTACCACAAAAACATATTGCTACAGTTAGTTTAGAAAGCATGTTTTGAATTGAGGGGTCCCGCGTCTTAAGGTACCTAAGCGCCAAAATTAAAATTCGCCAGAAATCGCCTCCAAAGTTCAGCAATATTCTGGCAATAGTATCTCTGTTATTAATTGAGCTAGAACGTTCATTTTTGGCTAAATTAGAGTTCTAAGTATGCCAATGAAGATGTTGATGAGTTTTTGGATTAGATTTTCATATTTTATATATATATTTTAAATTTTTTTATTTTCTTATTATGCCGAACTTTGGGTGCGATTTCTGGCACAGAATGATTCCATTGATTTTTCATCACTATCACTAGCACGGTGAGACATTGCTGCACACGTTGATAATAGTTAGAAGTCGGGTGAATAGAATAATCCACACAATATTCAGCAATATGAGCACGAACACAGGACGCCTGCTAACAACAACGCGAGTCTTAAGGTACTGGCGAGATGTTTGTGTCGTGTCCTTCTCGGCGCGTGGAGCGGGTGGCCAATCAGAAAGCAGAGCGGCGTGGCTGCCATGTTTTCATTGGCTCGCGCTCCTCCTGCTGTTCCCGCCACCCGGAGACCGAGCGTCCCACCCCCACCCCCATCACCTCCCACCAGTTGAACGGGATATTGGGGCCTTAAGACACGCATCACATCTGGGCGGCAGAGCCCAGCTGGCGATAGAGGTGATAAAAGTAGTTCGCTTCATAAGGTTTTCAACCATACTTCTAGTGTCGTAAGGTCATTATAACCCAAACCACGCAATAGAGGAAGGGTGAAAATAGTGATATCCATAAAAAAACGTTTTCGCCTGTGGTGGCGCTTAGGTACCTTAAGACGCGCGACCCTCATTATTCTTTTCTCACATTAATTGATTTTAATATATATACTGTAAAGGGTGTTTGAAAAGTCCCGTCACCCCCTACAAAATGTGTATATTGTAATACCAATTTTATTTTTGTGTGGTTAATTGTACTTATATGGGATCTTTTAAACTATTTCCCCCGCAGCTTCAGAGAGGGGGAACATAGTTTAAAAAGTCAATAACAGTGCGGGGGTAGATAATTTAACAGGTTTTACTTATCTTATTTACATAATAGAATTTTTAAGATATGTATGTAAGATACATATCTTGAAAATTCTATTACATTCTATCATATTTCCAGTTTATAGAGAACCATTATTTACATAGGAAAAAATTAGAATGTCAGGTTTGGTCAATGTACGCCCTGACAATTGGTTAGGTTCAGTCGTGATATTTTCGTCAGTTTTAACGAAAATATCGACTAAACCTAACCAATTGTCAAGGGCATAGAGTTGACCTACGGGCATTCAATGAACCTAACCGGGTATTTAGTTGGCCTAACTTGGCATTCAATTAACCTAACCGGGATGTCAGTTATTTTTGCTACCCTTCGTGCGGGTATCAAAAATATCCCGCGTTTTAAGGAAAACATCACGACTTAACCAAACCAATCGTCAAGGGCGTAGAGTTGACCTAACCGGGCATTCAATTAACCTAACCGGGCATTCAATAATTTTACCATAGGTTTCGATATATATATATATATATATATATATATATATATATATATTTTGTGATTTGAACGACGGTTCAGGATCGACTGCGGTCAACCCCTCTGCAGCATCCCGCCTCATTTGCGGGATTTGAAGTAGGAGAATTGCTGTCTGATATTCTCCTGCCCTCGTAGCCAGCCACGAATTGCTGGTCAGGGACTTTGCACAGGAATCTGTCCAGCTGGTTCTTGAAGTTATTCAGGTCGGTGTACTGGAGATTCCTCACTTCTTTTGGAAGGACATTGAACAGCTTTGGGCCTCGTATTCTGAGGGTATTTTCCATCCTCGTTTTCATGGCCCCCTGTCCCACAGCAGCTGGGACCGTACAAAATCTGCCTCTTCTCTTATTCCAGTTTGTTTCTTATTTCTGAGGTTAGGGACAGAGCCCTCAGTATTTTCCATATGTATATTATTGTGTAGCGCTCGCGCCTTCTTTCGAGAGAGTAAAGTTCCAGGGATTGTAGTCGAGACAAGTAGTCTTCACCTTTCGTTTCCTCTATCTTAGATGTAAAAGTCCTTTGTATAGCTTCAATGTTCACAATCTCTTTTTCTGTGTGGGCTTGTGAGTACTGAGCAATACTCAATTACTGGTAGGACTAGACTCTTCCATAATTTGAACATGATGTTTGCTTTTCTGCTACGGAAGGTCCTCCAGATGATTCCCATTATTTTTCTAGCCGTTGTGATTTTGATTTTATAGTGCTCTCTGAATTCTGCATTCGACGACATTATTACTCCAAGATCCTTGATTTGTGGATTTGGTGTTATCTGTTTGGCTTGCATAGTTTTGTACCCCTTTTTCCTGTAGCTCTTTGTTATTACCATATCTTAGAAGTTGGAATTTTTCTTCGTTGAACTTCATATTGTTGTCTTCGCCCACTGGAATAATGTTTCAATGTCGTTTTATAATTTTCTGATGTCATCTTCGTTCAATATTTCCTTACATCTTTGTGTCATCTGCGAAGCATGATACAATACTGTCCTTAATATTTGCATCATATCTGCAATTATTATTATGAACAGCAGGGGAGCTAATACTGTCCCTTGTGGGACAGAGCTCAAGACTTCCGAGACTTCCGATTTAACTCTGTTTACCACCACTCTTTGCGTTCTTTGCGTCAAGAAATTAAATATCCACCTTCCTAGCTTTCCAGTAATTTCTGTATTCTTAAGTTTGTGTGCTATGATTCCATGGTCACATTTATCAAAGGCTTTAGCAAAGTCCGTATATATTACATCAATGTTTAGTCCTCGACAAATGTTTCTAATATTTTCTCCTGGTGGTCTAGTAGCTGTGACAGGCATGAGCTTCCCGTTCTGAAGCCACGTTGATTTTGGTTGTATAAGTCTTTTTCTTGTAGGTAGTATGTAGTTTTGCCTCTAATTATGCATTCAAAACACTTTATAAGGTGTGAGGTGAGAGCTACTGGCCGATAATTTTTGGGCATTGCTCTGTTTCCACCTTTAAATATGGGGGCAATGTTCGCGTTCTTTAAGGGGAGTGAAATTTGTCCTGTGTCGAGTGATTTCCTCCATAGTAAGTATAGCGGTTTTGCAATACTCTCTTTGCATTTCTTTAGAAGTGTGGCACTCCATGTGTCTGGCCCTGGCGCTGAATTGTCTCTCATCTGTGATAAGGCCGTAATTACATCTCCTTCCGTGAACTCGAAGTCCATTAATAGGTTTGTGCGGGAATTTGTTCTTGGTTAATTTGTATCTATGTCGAAAAATTTGTCTGGGTTTTCCACTTCCATCTCGGACTTAGGTGTGCTAAACACAGACTTAAATTGTTCCCTAAGCAGTTCACTTATTTCTTTCGGGTCATTTGTGTATTCGGCCTCCCCGTCTATCAACGGTCCAATACTCTCCTTACACTGCATTTTCCTTTTCGTAAACGTATGTTTTCTGCTATCTTGTTTTCCTCCTCGTTTGTCTTATGTATGAATGTTTGCTTTAGGTCCATTTCTATTTCGCCAAGTTTCCTCTCCAGTTTGAGTCTCTTTGCATCAGTTCTGCATCTGTGGAGATGTTTTACGGTTTGTCTTCGTTGCCTGAATAGTGTCCTGATTTTCCTCTCGAGCTTGCTACGCTTTCTTTCCTGTCTCTCTGGAATATGTTTGTGTTATAGGTTTGGTTTCCGTCTCTATTATACATAGTATTTCTTGTGGAGGCTTCTCGTGAAGTAGCAATTCCCAATTTACCTCCTTTAAATCTTTATTTACGTTTTCCCAATTTACTTTCTTTGAATTTATGTTTAAGGCCTTCAAATATTCAATTTGCCTCTCTAGGATGCGTTTTCGGACCTCTGGGTGCTAACTTCAATTGTATATCGATGAGGTTATGGTCGGAGAACTTTGTGTGCGTTACTTTTTTATTTATTATTATCTCGTTGTTATTTGTCCAGATTAAATCCAAAACGTTCTCCTTTCTCGTGGCTTCACAGATTTCCTGGGTAGGGGCGTAATGTTCCATAATATCTAATGGCATTGTTGCTTGGGTTCTATCATCTTTAGTAATGTTGCCATGAAACTTCTCAACATATATAACTTCGTCATTTTTCTTCCATGATATGAATGGGAAATTAAAATCTCCGAAAATTAGAATATTTGTTGCTGGAGTTTCAAGTAATTTTAATATGTTTTCTATTTCATTTGCAGCAAATTGGAATTCAGTTTTTGTGGTGTTTGGTGGTCTGTAGCTGTTCATAATGATTAGGTTCAGTTCTTTTACTTCTAATATAATAACTTCAACTGTGCTGTTTGATTGTTTACCTTCACTTCACATGTGTATGTGTTTTTCACGTAGATACAACACCCTCCCCCTTGTCTAGCCACTCTATCCGCTCTGTATATGTTGTAGTCCAGCAATGCTATTTCAGTATTCTCGATGCAGTTTTCAGAGCCTTTTTCGCACTTGTGTAAGTGTGTTTCCGTTAGGCATATGATATCTGTGTTGGTTTCCGCAGCTAAATTTTGCAAGTATTGTAATTTGCAGTCTGCATGGTCCGTATAGAGGCCTTGTATTATATATTTGTGTAAAATACATTTACCGGGTTTCTAATCTTCGTGTTCGATTTTCCTAAATGATGGTCGTTTCCTGGTCGATGTCGGTTCCTGTTTGGTGTTATTGGTTGGGCCGCTGCATTCGGGAGTATTGGGGTTGCGGCCCGTGATACCACTGTGGTTGTTGTATTATTGGTGGGTGATGTTGAATAGGAGGGTGCTGTGCGTAATGTTGTGGTGCATATGTTTGCGCCGTTGTCTCTCCTTGTTAGAAGGGCAAGCTTTGCTTTTATTATCCTCATTTCTTCTAAAAAATATGTTTCATTACTCTTGTTATTAATTGTATGTCGAATATGATCTGTTCTTTCCCGTTCTCTTCTTTGTGTACCGTTTATGTGAAAATACGAGCACTTTATGTTCAGGCATTTTTTCTCAGTAATTGACTGTCTGCACATACGAGGGTGAAAAAAGTTGCAGTTTGGTCCGTACCTGCACTTCCCATTCCTCATCACAGAGAAGCATTTTGTTGGGTGATTGTATATGCAGTTTGAGCCATATTTGCACGCACCTATTTTATAATATTCGCATGTGGCCCGACGGGACTTTTCGAATACCCTGTAGAATGTTAACAAATGGCAATTGTGTTCTATTTAAAGTTAATTTATAATAAGTAAAAATTTATCACTAGGAAAATAACATTCATCTGGCGGGTAATTTCTTTAGTAAGAAGAATTTACTACTTTTTTCTCATTTTACTCCAAAAGAAAGTTTTATAAACGTTATCTTCTGCGATGTGAAGTCGTAAAAATATCAAAAGAACTTAACTCGCAAAATGGGCTTGAGTCAAATGTATTTGTAAAGAAGTTTGCTAAGTGTCAAGGTTTATTGGGGTTGTTTAACCCCCTTCGCAACATCTAAGGTCATATAAGAGGGGACCTACAGCTTTACGTTGGATCCGAACCATGGGTCGCTACATAATCTGAACGTGGAAGACGGTCTCCCATCCAACTACAGTCTTTTCCGTTTCATGTACTGTTTCCAATTTTGTTGAAAATAAGCTATTTAATGTAGGGTTTTACGCTGATTTAAAAAATGTAAGTCTTTTTGGGAGAAATGAGCGGTTCAAAGTTATGTTTGTTATTGTAATTTTGTATTTGGTCAAAACCTATAACATTACGACTGAAAACTAATAGAAGAGTTATTGTATTCTTTAGTAATATTGGCTTATGTCACTAAGTATTTGTGTGAATAGATTTCGACCGTTATTTTTCTGTCCGTTAAGTTAATTGAGTGCCCGGTTAGGTCAACTGAATGCCCTTGATGATTAGTTAGGTTAAGTCGTGATATTTTCGTTAGTTTTAATGAAAATATCACAACTTAACCTAACCAATCGTCAAGGGTATACAGTTGACCTCACCGTGTATTCAATTAACCTAACCGGGCATTCAGTTAACCTAACCTACCTTTTGAACCGCTCATTTCTCCAAGAAAATACTTACATTTTTTAAATCAGCGTAAAATCCTACATTAAATATCTTATCTTCAACAAAATCGGAAACAGTACATGAAACGGAAAAGATCCCCAACTACTACCTAAACCTAATGTCGCTTCACTTCGCTGATCTCCGGGAAGCGGTGTTACGAAATTGGCCACGACGTAGCCCTTGCTAAGTGTCAAAAAGAAGGAGTTTAATAGAGAAACAATACTACTAGCTACAAGAATAAAGTAAATTTAATTTTAAGTATTTCTCACATCGACTGAAATGATGGGTAATGTTTTAATTTATCTTTGAGCCAATTAACTGTTTATACTGGCTAATCAGAGGAGTTAGAATTATAACCAAGGTGTTTGACGTTTTAATTTTGAACTGCACATACTGTAGTATAAATTAAATTAACTGATCTATTTCTACGAAAACGATGGGTAAATTCTGATCAATTTAATTAAAAAATACGACTAATATTGTTCATTTTCATTATATTGTACAACATATTTCACTCGGTATAATAATATTTACACATTTATCTTACACATATGGCTTGGCGTTGAAGATAACTTTATTTTTATGGAAATTGATAAGTTATATACTCTGACATGTCAACCCTCACGGATTTTAAGTTTCAAACTCCCTTATGTGGGATACGTTTCCAGCTATCAAAATCAGGCACAGGCAAAATCATGCAAAATCTCACAGATTTTCATACTTCAAGGTTGACGTCTCTGTATACTGAATAGGTTATACAAAAAAATTTTCAAGTATTATCAGTCTTTGAACTATCTTCCTCTTAGACTCAACGAAA
>JAJOZX010004251.1:140000-147500 GCA_023014485.1 Bathynomus jamesi
CCATACCATTTCTTTATAAACGAATTGAAGATACTGAGGCCGGGAGTTTGACTCCAGAAAACGTGTGTGTGTGTGTGTGTGTGTGTGTGTGTTGTTCAACCACATTCATTCAAAATAAAACTTTCTTAATTTAAATGAAATAACTTTCATTTGGGGGTGCGCTTAGGAGAATTTTGTCCTTTTTTTGGGTATCTGAACTTCTTTTCAGATGGGAGGATAACCTCTTTTAACCCTCATCAGGAACCATGGGGTCTACTTGACTACAGTGTTTTTAAATATGGCTGCTAATTGATCAGGCAGTGTGACGACCTCCATTTCCATGTAATCCTACATGACACTTTTTTTGCGATATATCAAAATTTCACTGTTTTTACTCTATTCCTTCAGTAGGGGTGTGTCATTTTATCCGTTTGAAGTCAAACTGACCCTATGGTTTCAACAACGCAAGTAAATTGAAGGTTCCTGACGAGGGGTTAATGATACATAACTTCTTTTGGCGAAAGATATAGTTTTCAAAACTTCTTTTTTGAGTGAAATGAGAAAACAGAATATAATATTTCTATTTATAGATTTATAGAAGGTTGCGGGATGGTTTTTTCTGTGTTGTAACAGCAAAGGTCATGTGAAGGAGGAGACCTTCAGTTTTACGTGGGATCCGAGCTACAGGTCCCTACATCAGCTGGGCCCAAAGGACGGTCACTCCTCCAAATACGACCCAGGCCTAATGTCGCTTAACTTCGCTGATTTACGGTTAGCGGTGTTGCGACAATGGCCTCGATGAAGCCCGACTCCCTATAATAATAATAATCATTCAGTAGAGCCAGAAACTAGCACAGTGCTCAGGCCAACTAATACGGCCACTTACTCTAACTCCTGTATTATTATTACCACCATTATCGGGATTCCAACTCCTAATCTCAGTGTTTTCATTTCGCTCATAGCTAAACAGTGTTACTCACTGAGATAGGATGCTGCCCTTGATTTAATTCTATATTTAATTCAAGTCTATCTGACAAAGACAAGGGGACCATTAAATGGAACTATAAACGCATAACCATTCATTTCTGCTTAAGTAAATTTATCTCCACCCCCAAGATTTGAACCCGAGCCCTTTAACTATGTGCAACTGCATGGTTACGTGAGCTACGTTTTGGTCAATGTCGTAACACCGCTTCTTTCGATCATCGAAATTAAGTGACATTGGGGCTGGAGAGTATTTGGATGGGAGACCGTCCTCTGCGTCCAGAATATGTAGCGACCCTTGGTTCGGATCCCACGTAAAGCTGTGGGTCTCGTCCGTCATATGACCTTATATGTTGCTGAAAAAAACCCACGGTTGTGCGTTTCTCATTCCATCTAATGATACCCTCGAGTTTACCAGAAACGATTAAATATGAATTAAATGCTGTCTAATGGCTCGAATGCAAGGGGATAAGCATGTAAAAAATTATCTTGACACTGAAACCTTTGTGTTTGTTCCTCTCAGCTGATAAAATGTTGCCAGAGTGCTGTTCACGTTATCCTGTCGTAGCCTAATCTGTGAGAGGTCATGGGTTCGAATCCCGGTAGAGGATAAACTTTGTATATGCAAAAGTGCGCGGCTATGCTTTTGCAGTTGTTCCATATATATATATTAACAAGAAAAATATATGAAAAATATACAATTTGGGCACTTACCATGTAATCAATAGCGAGACCTAAAAACATTTGGAATGATTAGTGAAAAAATATATTTTCATGTATTTATAATAATATCACGCATTAACACAAATTTATTTATGAAAAAAACATATTTTATTATGCCATACTGTAGATATAAAATCTTTTTATAAATAGTGTATTAAACTCCTTATCTGGATTTTGATTTTATTATAATGTAACAAATTAGAATGTTTTGAGGAATGCAAGAGTAAGTGAAGCTATTATTCTTTAAGAATACACAATAGATAGATTGAAATATCTATGTTTTTCACCTTCAAAGTTAGCATTTAACCTTTTATGAATGGCTCATCTCATTATGTTTGACTAAGTCTAGAAATTCAAAGCAGTATCTGATTGAATCATACCCGAATTCTCATGCTGGAGGTATATTGGATCAACATTGAAAGTTCTGTGCAATGAACCGCTGTTTTTAACCCTGTGTAAAATAAAAATAGTTACTGTTTGTCATTATGCTTAGAATTAAAGGAATTTGATTAAATATATACATAAATAAATGAATGATTCATTTTAGGTTAAATTATACTTGAAATTGAAAAGTCTATTAGCAGACGAAAAACTATCTTTCATAATACAATTTTCATAATAAACAGAACATTTACCACATAGCAGTACAGTCGAAATGAACCATCATCCATTTAGAAGGATTGAATGCCAAGGAACTGGCATATTCAATACCCCTCATGAAGTGTCTGAATTCTGGACATATAAAAGCTGTGCCTGCGTAGGCTGCATCCACATGCATCCATAGTTGTTCTTCTTCGCCTGAAGTTGTAATTATAAATGAATTGACTATAACTTACTTGCATCAAGGAAACTCTATACAGATATGCCTCAGTATTCAAGGCTATCAGCGTATAGCTGCAGAAACTTGTTCCTTTTGTAAAAATAACATTGATATAGAAATAAATATAAAACTATATTTAAGTGTTAAACAAAGTGAAATTTAAGTAATGAAGTGGAAATTTGGTCTTACAAATTGGTCCAAGTTCAAGTAAATTGTCAAAACTGCATGCTCCAGTTGTTCCTAAGGTCGCACATAGCTGTTAAAGAAAGTGGGACACCGACTTAAAGAATTATTTAGTCCTTAACTTCAAGTTTTGCACAGTTTGCAGATTAGATTATTTGAATGACAAATTTATAAACTTGAAATACTATTAAAAATTACTTAACAAAAATGGAGTGGGGACTTTTTTCTTTCTGGTTTGTTCAGTGTTTTTTCTGTAGAAAAAAACACTAAATTCTATTACAGAAACCCACCCCACCCCACCCCTCACCCACTACCACCTTCACAATTTTCGCATGATCACGATCACTGATCTGACATTTTTTAATTGACCATGAGTGAAAGTTTAGATTTCTGAATATCATAAAAATATGAATTCCGAATATTTTTTCCTCATAAACGATCGAGTCTATATAATCTACTGTAGGTTTTGCTTCTTTTAACTAAACATCAGAATTCATGAAAAGCTTTAAAGTATCATATATCATTCAAGGAGCACCATTTTGTGTTTCCTTTCCTTCGTGGTTTTATTCATCATAAATATTTTTCACGTGTTACTTTCGTGAAATAATTTTCATATATATATATATATATATATATATATATATATATGTGTGTGTAAAACCAAAACATTTTATACCAGTGTCACCAAAATTACCAAAATTATCTACATTTTACACCAGTTTATTTTTTTTTATAAAAATAAGACTGTATTATATACACAAAAGGAATTCAGAGACTCTGAAGAACTTTCGCAAGCGTAAATAGAGTAAGAGGTTGTGTTACTTTACTGACAAAGAATATCACTCTCCTTTTTAGGGCCCTCCAACCAAGAAACCAATTAACGACAGGCAGCAAAGGAGTCAAGAAAGCAAAGCCTTTGCATTCTTCTGCTCTTAAAAAATGTGAGGAAGATATATTTTCAATAGAATTTTTACATGCACACAAAGCATTTTAAGATATTTGAGGGTTAGTTTCAACCTTATAAACAATGAAATTATACGAAGCCTCATTTTCATGGGTTATTAACGAACAAACTGTAATACAGGGTGTTTCAGGTCGATCCTAGAAATATGGAAAAGAAACACTTCACATTAGTTGCGGAATTACTATGACACACTTCACATACCAAATACAAACTACCATTTCCGCCAATATGTATTTGGTATTTGAAGTTTGTCACAGTAATTCCGTAACTAATATGAAGTGTTTCTTTTCCATATTTCTAGGATCGACCTGAAACACCCTGTATATTTGTAAGTTATAAATAACCTTTTTCATAGAGGTAGCGATTTTAAGCATAGTTATTTAATTAAGCTTAAAGGTATTTGGGAGCAAGTGTAGTTTACGTCCCCCTGACACAAAAGGGGACACAAACTACACGAGGTCAAAGTTGGGGAACGTAAACTACACTAGGATCTTTAGGAGACATTTTTTAAATCTTCTTCTTCTTCTTCTTCTTTCTCTTCGCCCGTTCCCGCCTCTATGCGGAGTCGGCGTTTCTGACCAGCCTCCTCCACACAGCCCGGTCCTGGGCTTCTTCCTTCGACAAACCCTTCTCCCTCAAATCGTCCCTCACCTTCTCCATCCACCTTCGCTTCGGTCTGCCTCTCTTTCTCCTGCCATGCACCTCCATATTCATCGTTCTCTTACCCACATAATCTTCGTCCCCTCTCATCACATGTCCATACCATTTCAGTCTACTTTCTTGTATCTTCCTCGAGATTTCTCCAACCTTTGTTGTGCCCCTTATCCTTTCATTCCTTACTCTATCCAACCTTGTCACTCCGCACATCCATCTCAGCATTCTCATCTCCGTTACATCTAGTCTTTTCTCATGATCTTTCTTTATAGCCCAAGACTCAGCCCCGTACATCATAGCCGGTCTTACCACAGTCTTATACACCTTTCCCTTAACCCTTGCGCCTATTCTTCGGTCACACAACACCCTGAAACTTTCTTCCAATTTTTCCAACCAGATTGCACTCTGTGTTATTTCTGTGTCCAGCTCACCGTCCTCAGCCACTGTCGATCCCAAGTACGTAAACTTACTTACTCTCTTTAACCTCGCTCCCTCTAAACTAATTTCTGAGTCTTGATTTTCGTAGAACCTCAGGTACTCCGTTTTCTTTCTGCTGATTTTCAACCCTCTGTCTTCAAAAGCCCTCCTCCATTCCTCCAATTTTCTTTCTACTACTTCTCTCCTGTTGCTGCACAGAACAATATCGTCTGCAAAGAGCATACACCAAGGGGATTGATCTTTTATCCCGTGGGCCAACACATCCATAATCAAAACAAAAAGGTACGGGCTCAAAGAAGATCCCTGATGTAAACCAACCCTCACGGGGAACCATTCCGTTACACCTACACTACTCCTAACCTGGGTCCTTGCTCCTTCAGACATTTTTTAAATGAATCCATAAAATAAAACGTTAAAACTAACGAAACTATTACGACGTAACCTAACCAATCGTTGATTTATATATATATATATATATATATATATATATATATTATATATATATATATATATATGGTACACGATATCCCAATCGTTAGGTCAACTGTACGCCCTTGAGGATTGTTAGGTTAGGTCGTGATATTTTCGTTAGTTAGCCTTGTAAAGCTAACTAAAGAAGGCTGGGGGCCCTGATCTTCAGGTGATCCTATATATATATTGATGATTGGTTAGGTTAAGTCAGTGCTTCTTAAACTTTTTCAATGTCATTCACCCTTGAGTCATTCTTACAAAATTTTATTCACCCCCGACTTCACCTGATAATTTGTTTATGTTCCATTTTCCTTTCTCTCTGTATATACAATTAAATATGGATCATGTCAACACTTCGTTCGGAAAGAAATAATGATTAATTACTAAAAATATATCGTTTATTTTACCACCTGAACAAAACTGAAAAAAATGAGTGACTAGCATTCTTATTAACAAAACAATCCACTTTTTGTATATTTACATTAATAAAACAGAAAAAATGAATGACTAATAAAAACTAATGAAAAAATGAGAACAAAGCTAATTATTGGCAAGCATCACACATACCACTGCATGTTTTTAAACGGATTTGCAACATCAATGACTGGGGTGTTCGTGCATTCCTGTGACAAGCTTCCGAAATCGAGGCTCAGTTTCCTTCTCCACAGCACCCCGCATCACAGAATCAACATCTAGAAGAGAGTTTCGTTTCTTGGTTTCAATTCTACCAAAGTCGAAAATCCTTGTTCACACATAAAAGTACTGTAGTTAACATTATCACTAGTACTTCAAGGGCCTTCAATGCAACTGATTTGTATTCAGGAAATTCAAGTAATCCAACCCAATAGTCTCGAGAGTAGGAGTACGTCTCAAAACACGATTTTTGGGAGAAGTCATGATGGAGTTCCATTAACACCTCTGTGATCTCGACATCTACTTGCTTGATGTGGCTGGTAATGAACGGAATGACTATCCACATCTGACTATCCAAGGCCTGTGCATCCTTCTGAGGAAAATATACCTCAAAATTGCTACAGAGCAACTGCAGAAGGTCGCAAATGATGTTCTTCATTGATTTCTCCAGATCAGGTTGTTTTTCTTCCCATTCGCTATCTTTAAGGAAGCTTTCCAAATGGGAGAAATTGTAGAGATTGCCTTCCTGGACGTTAGCATGCCACATGGAGATCTTCATTTTCATGGCTTCTGTTTTTCCAAGAACATCAAAAACATCACCGCCTTTCCCCTGAAGTGACAAGTTGAGCTGGTTCAAATGACTGAAAATAGACGCCATGTATGACAGTTTGACCAGCCAAAAATCGTCGTTCAAATGCAATACTTTCACCTCATTTTCTTTAGTAAAATATACACTCAGCTCATTTCTCAGAAGCAGGATTCTTTCAAGGACTCTTCCACGGGACAGCCATCGTACTTCAGAATGCAGGAGGAGAGTTTCGTAGTCAGCAGACATATCCTTGCACAGCATTGAGAACAGCCGACATTTTTTTGCATGTGGGCGAATAGCATTGACAATTTTCACCACATCTTGCAACAGTTTTTGAAGTTCATTTTTTTGGTCATTGCAATAAGTTTTCAGCTTCTTTGCTGAGAGTGCTACACGGTGCAGACAACAATGTAAAAATGTGCATTTGGGAGATTTTTCTTTGATGCGAGTGGTGACTCCTCTTTTACTTCTCATCATGGCTGCAGCACCGTCTGTTGTGACAGCAATGTATTTGCTCCACGGTATATTTGCACCTTTCATGATTTCGTCTATCTTAGAGAAAATAGCTTCACCTGTTGTTTCAACTCCGACTGGCAGGCAAAAGAAATAATGCTCTACAATTTTTTTTAGCTTTTGGTCTAGGAAACGGCAATATGCAATGAGTTGTGCAGCGTTCTTTATATCTGTTGATTCATCAAGTTGTAGAGCGAAAAATGGTGCTTCCAAAAGTTTTTCTATCAGCTACTGCTTCAAATCTTCGGCGATCATAGTAGATCGCATTTTCATTGTGTCGTTGGAGAGAGGAATTTGCACAACCTTATCAACTGCCGGTTTTCCGCCATGTATGAGATCGGCGACGATCTTCAAACACGGCTTGATCACGTTCTCAGCATCCGTGTAAGGTTTTTTCGCCTCCATGAGGGCATGAGATATTTGTAGAGAAGCCAGAAGAAGTGGTTTTCCAGTGTCGTTTTTTACCATCGACTGGAAGGAATTTTGCTGCTTACACAAGTGCTCGTGGGTGCCTTTGAAGAATTTTGTAGACTTGTTTTGATGAATGCT
>JAJOZX010004251.1:152500-164795 GCA_023014485.1 Bathynomus jamesi
AATCGCAAACATCACGAAACATTTCATTTGGTATTTGTGTGCATTCTCGTTCAATGGCTGCTCTCAATTCAGCGACTTTGCAGTTTTATAGCGTAGACTTTGTCTTTTAAGTATCCCCATAAAAAAAAGTCTAGTGGTGTGAGGTCTGGTGAACAAGGAGGGTATTCTACGAAACCCCTTCGTCCAATCCACATCCACATCGTGCCAAGTACCACTCGCAATACTCCACTCTTCGGTCCGGATCATCTTCATTAATAGCATGGACTAATCTTGGAATGTAACTTTTCCATTGACAGCGCTTCAAAATGCATTAGACAGACGATTCTGAAATTCCTACCTTACGACTCGCTTGCCGCACAGATTTTCTTGGACTTTGGTGATACGTTTCCAGTACTCTTTCTTGCTTTGTGGGGCTTGTCGATGTCCGTGGTCTTCCGGAACGCTTCTTGTGGACATTCTGAACAGTTCCATCGGCTTCAAACTTATCTCTAATTCGAGTGATGGTAAGTCGCGTTGGTGGATCTGTTTGAAACTCCCTCCTAAACTGTCTTTAACTTCAACTGCGTTTTCACACTTCCAGTAGCATTTTAGAATGAATTTCTTTGTTCAAAGCTTAGTCTGACTGCCATTATTAATTCTAATGGGTTTAACTTGGAAAGAAAGAAACATCAATTGAGCTATCAGCTGTTAAAGTGTGTATACATTTTTTTGGGACGCCCTGTATATATATGTAATTACCCATACATTTGGTTGTTGTATAATCATTGAAGAGGACCAAAAATTGGCACACCGCGCAAGCCATCTAATGCTAGCGACTCATTGCCCTAATTCTTGTATTATTTATTATTATTATTATTATTATGACCAGCATCATTGGGTTCGAACCCCCCCACCTCATTGCCTTCCCTTTGCTTATAGAAAAATAGTGTCGTCCAGTGACGTCCACTGAGCTGCAGTCGCTGGCTTTGGATGGTGTAACCAGATAGTTTTTTCCGGGAACAAAATTAGTTACAATCAACTAAGGGAGTTGCCTCATTCTTGGCAAACATGGACAGTATCTATGAGATGAAGAATATGTAAAAATTCCTATGATGGACCTGCATGTAATATGTCATAAACAGGAAAGGGCGCAAGTTATAGCAAGTTATCTCTCATACTTTTAATCTTTAAAAGTAGTATGAGAAACGTAAAAAAACCAGCTATTTTTATTTTATTAAATTATGTATAAAATAGTACAAAAGTAGTACCAATGAAAATTGTGCAAATAGTACAAGTAGTAAAAATTTTAGTTTTTTATTTCGATGTCATTTGCATTTCTTTGACGAAAAGCGAATTAAGTAAGCATTTACCTACGCTATTTATAGCATAGGTCAATGGCTAATGCCGTTTTCCACTTGGCGAAGTAAAGACACTGAGGTTGGGTGTTCGAATCCAGATGATGCTTGAGCCATCAGAGCAACGGGCGGCATTAATTAACCTGAGCGTTGTGCCAGTTTCTGGCTCTCCTGACTAATTAAACTATTTTATATCGTTTTAATAAAAATAACAATATTTCGTCCATTTTAGACACTTTTATAACATCAAACATATAATATATATTTATATTATTTCTTAATATAAATATATTATCCTTTTAAATATATTTGCATTCCACCTTTATCAAATGCTATATTTCGCTTCCCTAAGAAAAGTCAATTTTTCTTCAACATACGATTCTAAAACTTTTTTCCTTACTTGATCTGAACAGTAGGCAACAAGACGAGAATTGATTTCTGCGTCTTCAATGTCTGGATATTCGTTCTGGTATCGGCGAATAGCTTCGGTTCGGGCGGCGAGCAAGCTGACGAAGGTTGCCTCGGACGCAGTAGTCTAAAAGCAGGAAATTTAATCGATCTCCGACTTAAAAGTTAACAAGAAAGTCAACTAAAAAGTTTCCATTAACGGGAATTAAGTTTCATTTTGCGAGTTTTATTCCTTTATAGATGTATGAGTATATGTAGGATCAAATAATCAATTTAAATAAGATCTACAGTATATACAGTATATATACTGGATATACTGTACATACAGTATAATAATTAAAACGCTCGTGAGCAGGTCACTTAGTGTGACAAAACCTTTGAACATATCTTAGATACTTTTTCATTTAACCTGTGAACCTATACATTGTATATACAGTATATATATATATATATATATATATATATATATATATATATATATATATATATATATATATATATATATATATATATATATCAGTGGCGTTCGGTCCATGGAACCAATGGAAACATTGCTTCCCCACTTAACCCTTTAAGGACTGAAGGTACAAATTGCTAATGTTTCAAATACAAACTTAACCCTACAAAAAATTCAGGGCTTAAAGGGTTAAATGATTAGAAGCGCTGTTAAACAATATTAATGACAATAAAATTATGATAAATTATCACTAGGCTATACTCCTTTCAAATATTTTTTTAATACAAAAAGCTTGAAATCCAAATCAGTGCATTGAAAAAGGAAGGGGAGAGTAATAATTTTGTTGCGTCGAGACGGGCGCCAGTGGAAGGAAGCAACCTTGAGAATTGCTTCATTTGTTTGACTTACTATATTCGTGTTTTATAAAAATTGTATCAATTCACCGATAATTTCACTGCTTATACGATAGTATAAATGTAATAAATGATATACAATAAAATTATTGATCGTTATACTTGGGGATGAATTAATATTGTCTTAAAATAATAAAAAATATTGCTTCCCAAAGCATTCGGGAAGCATTATGTTAAAGTGATCCCTCCTGGAAAGCAATATGTTAAAGTGATTAACACTGGGAAGCAATATGTTAAAAAGAGAAAGGTTGGTTGGTTAAAAAGAGGTTGGTAATCTAGGAGATAACCTACCGACCGTTAAACAAAGCTATAAATGCCCTAACCGGGCATTCTTTATATATTTAATGTAGGTTACCTGAATGCCCGGTTGGGTCAAATGAATGCCCGGTTAGGTCAACTGTACGTCATTGATGATTGGTTAGGTTAAGTCGTGATATTTTCGTTAGTTTTAACGGAAATATCACAACTTAACCTAACCAATCGTCAAGGACGTACAAGTTGACCTAACCGGGTATTCAATATATAAAGAAAATGAAAGGATGCAAAAAGGAGCTACTCAACTCATACTTGTGGCAAATGATGTGGCGTGACCGATTCTTCCGAAATCTATTTTTTACTTTGTGTGACCATATAGCGCAACAATTCTAATAAATTTACTTTCAATCTAATATTTTAACATGTTATGATTTACTTTTTATGCCTTTACTTTATTAAAACGAACATTTTTTATCGTACTCCTTATCCTAAATATTGGGAAGCAATATGTTAAAGTGATTAATACTGGGAAGCAATATATTAAAGTGATGTACACTGGGAAGCAATATGTTAAAGAGAGGTTCCTGGGAAGCAATATGTTAAAGTGATCCAAAAAATATTCACTGATGGAAACACAGAGTAAAAACGTGGATCGTGGAAGCAACTTAGAGAGTTGCTTATTCCTGCTATTATGCTAACGGAATCCTTTTTGAAGTGTTTAATTAATGAGCTTATAGCATTAAATGAACTAAATAACTGGCAATTATTACCAAATATATTTTTAGAAAAAGAAATACAAGCTAATTGTAATTAGAGTTTGCTTAATTATGAGTAAATCAAAGTGAAGTTGTTATATTGAGGTTAATGTCGTTCGTCAACTGCCCATCCCCTTTCTCCCCTGCCCTTTTCTCCCCCCCCCCAAAGAAGTGCACAAATTCAAATATAATTCGAGCGCATTTTTAACAGTGTTCAGTTATTTATTTGATTTGTGATTGTTACAGTGCGTTCAAGGATCTTTGGCTGGATTATGCAGTCTTTTTATTTCTTTGGCAGATAATGATGGCGTGTAATAAGTGTAATTGTATAATTGAAACTTTGTTATCTTGTTCGTTCAGTTCTAGACAATTTGAAGAAAAGCGAGACATTATTAAAATTGGTAGGCCTACGCCTAGCTTAAAAAAATTAAGTACACAAACCAAAAGATGTACGCGTCATTTTAATGATCGGTTATATGAAGATTATAGCTGGCTTTGCGGGTGCCAAAGTACTTTAAAGCTCTATTGCTGGCCTTGTACTTTATTTTCAAGAGAGAAAAGTGTTTGGAATAGTAGCGGTCATAATGATTTAATATATATATATATATATATATATATATATATATATATATATATATATATATATATATATATATATATATATATATAAAGGCTGTGCATGCTTCCCTAGATATAATTGTCACCGATCGCCACTGATATATATGTTACTTTCTGTTACTTTAGGATTGTTTTAAAGTTAAAAATACATGTTTGACATTGGTAAATAAACATCGTCTTTCAGATAACGACTAATTTATAGTCCAGAGAATTATTAGTCAGTAACTCTGAGCGTGGCTCTTCTTTGCTTTATCTCACTAATGCCAAACGATTTTATTCAGTCTTAGGAAGCTCTCGGCAAATATTGGGTGGCCCCCCAAAAAACGCCTTAAGATTTGAACATCAATAAATTAAAAAATATGCAGTTCACACTTCCAAAATTTACTTAACTTTTACCACAATCTATTAGTAAGCCATCATAAAAATTTCAGACCTCTACTTAAAATACATTTTCCACAGCTGAGGGAAAAATGAAGTATGGTGAAACAACGAATATCATAAACTGAAAATTTTTTATTATTCACATCTTATCAACAAATATGATCAATATGTCCGCCGTCCTGCTTATAAACTAATCTTAACCTTTTTTTCCACGACATGATACATTTTCTGATTTCCGCTAATGTTATTTTGTCCCAACATTCGAGTATTTTTTTCTTCAATTGCATTTCTGTAAACTTTTCCGTTTGGCCTTCATAAATCTTCTCTGCTAGAGTGTTCCATATGCAATAATCCATGGATTGCAATCAGGTGATTGCGGGAGCCAGTCTTTTTTTCCAATGAAGCTGACTACATTCTGTTGTAGATAATCCTGTGTGAACTTGCTAGTATGAGCTGTAGCACCATCTTGTTGGAGCATGAAATCGTTTCCATAATACAGACGCCGACAATCAGGCAAAAGATTCTCCTCTAAAAGATTTACATAGGTTTCTGAATTTATTTTTTTATTTTCTGAAATGAAGTGAATTTTCGTCTTTCCATTCCACGATACACGTGCTAATACCATGATTTTTTTGGAAAACCGACTTGTTTGGTGGTAAAGTCTCGATGGAGGAATGTCTTTCTTACGCCGACCATAAACAACATCGTTCCGGGAGTTTCGAGCAATCTCGATGGTGAAATCTGTTTCATCTGTAAAAACTATTTTTTTAACATCATTGGACGAAAATCTATCAAGCAATTTTCTACAACGAATTTTTCTTTTAGCTCTTACATTGCTGTCACGTCTTGAAACACGGATCCTTTTAAATCAGGGGTCACCAACCTGGGCGGTAGCGCCCACTAGTGGGCTCATATTAAAGGTAATTAAACACTTATTTGTTTTTTTATCGATTATGTTGATTTATTCTTTTTGATCTAAGGTGGGTGATAAGCTTTTTTAATTTTAAAAAAATCGTAAAAGTGGGCGGTGAACAAAAAAAAAGGTCGGTGACCCCTGTTTTAAATGCTTTAAATCCTACCGTTCTCTGCATTCTTTGTATGGAACTTCGGCTGATACCTAAATTTCTTGCAATTTTCCTCTGAGCGCAATGTGACCCAGGTCGATCCTCTTGAGATAGGCTCAACAGTTCGATTATTGCTATATTATCTTGAGTGTAAACTGTTTTAGGCCTACCACTTCTACGCTTCCGTGCCGTCGACCCTGTTGCTTTAAGTTTTTTAAGTATTCTATTCACAGACGTAACATTACAAGTTATTCTTGGAAATTCACTCAAAATTCTTGCCCCAGTCCACCTTTTTTCCAAGAACCACTTTTCAATCACCGCTTTTTCACCGTTAGTTAGAACCATAATTTGAAGGGTAAGTTTAAAAAACAGTATTTAAGATGGGCGTAGCCTATATCATCTGACGTTTTTCAGAGACTAACAGATTATCCGCAGGCTAAGGAAACTACTACAAGTCTTAGAATAGTTGTCAGGTAAAGCTATACACATTTGGGATTTATGATATTCGTGTTTTTCAACATACCTCATTGTTCCCTCAGCTGTGGAAAAAGTATTTTATGTAGAGGTCTGAAATTTTTATGATGGCTTATCAATAGATTGAGGTAAAAGTTTGTATATTTTGGAAGTGAAAACAGCATATTTTTTAAGTTATTGATGTTTAAATGTCAAGGAGTTTTTTATGGGCCACCCGATATAAATACCCTTCATTATGCTGCTAATGATAAAGTATATGATGGTCACCGATTTTCGTTTGTTTTATCAGTGTACAATGACGATTTAGAACGTGATATTCTTACTTGAATGACTCCCCCTCCTGTAGGATTCTCACTTCTATGTAGGAACTGATCAGGAAGACCAATCATTTTTCCAAGCCAATCCATGACAATAATTTCTAACTCGGTACAAGCGGGAGACGATGCCTAAAGTGGGCCGAGAAAACATTAAATATTCAACGTAATCACTGAATGAGTGATAATACATAAAAGACAAATTAGCGTTCTGTATGCAGTGAACGGTATAATTATCGGTGCTACTGTAGTATGCGGTCTACCTACGATTCGGCGGTCTACCTTTTAATTATAGCTTCTTATCTTCTTATTATTTTATTATTAGGTTAATTGTACGCCCTTGACGATTGGTTAGGTTAAGTCGTGATATTTTCGTTAAAACTAACGAAAATATCACGACTTAACCTAACCAATCATCAAGGGCGTACTGTAGTATGCGGTCTACCGTTAAGTATGCGGTAGTAGTATGTTTAACTTCTTCAATAATTCCTTAATTGTGTAAATTAAATTATAATTCCTTTCAATTCATTTTCAATTCCTTTTAAATATTTTGAACGGTAGACCGCATACTACAGTAGAAACTTAACGGTAGACCGCATACTACAGTAGCACCTAATTATCTATCTATTTATTCTCAAATTGGTGTGATGTGAAATTCAAATTTGTTATAATTCATTATAAAAAAAATCTGAGAGTATTAGTAAACTGAAGTGAATTTTACTCTTTTAAAACATATATGTTAGACATTCCTCCTATTTTATATTTTACAGAGTGTCAAGAGAATAGTGGATAATTTTTATAAAATTTGTATGAGGAAATTAACTACGTTCGTAAGACCACGAGGTGATAAGGAGTATTGTTTTTTATTTACAGGTTTATACAGTAAGTAAAATGATTTCTACGTCAAATAGAGAAAATTATTTTACCCATGTAAATCCGAGACAGTTTATAGCATCGGCTAACATGTCACCGAGCAATGAAGAATAAGAATTTAAGGCCGGAAAATAAGCATGCATATAGGGAGACTGCCAATGGGTAACCTGTAAAAAGAAAATTTTTACGCTAATTTTTTCGTTTTCTATTTTATATTACCTATATCGCAATATTATATACGCTAACATATACAAATCTATATTGCACAATTACTATTTGAAAAAATGATATATAAAGCCACTTCATGTTACTTTAAAACCACTGTCTTACCCCGGGCATAATAACTCTTTCGATATCGTTGAAGATGTTTTCCCAGGGTTCAGAATGTTCAGGGGCTTCGTCTGGAATTAAGTCTCTCATGTAGCCTGGTTTCACGTCAGGAAACACTCGCCTCTCTCTTATACTCTCTAAGTAATCCGCTATATAATCCACCATTTCTTTTCCTTGGAAAACGTCATTTATTTTATTAGTATATGAAAAATATAAAATGGTTCATGTGAACTACGCTTAGCACCTCTTTCCGTAAGATCAACGAAGGTTAGCGACAGTGGGTCTGGGTGATAGTTCGATGGGTGACTGACTGCCAGTCCTCTGGGTCCGGATTATGTAGCAGCCTGTAGTTCGGATTCTACCTTAATCTATAAATCACCTCTGTTATGTTACCTTGACTGTTAGTACGGAGGCTAAACCATCTTTTGTACAATCAGGAAAGAAGTTGGTCTTCTATTGTAATTGAAAATAGCATTAGAGTGAACGAATTGCAAGAAGATATGATGGCATGTTAAAATAATTGCTGGACTACTTCGTGGCCATGTCAAAACACTACTTCTAGTTAGATTAGCGAGGTTAAGCGACGTCGGAGCTGCTCGGTAGTTGGATGGGGACCACCCTCTTCGTTCAGATGATGTAGCGACCCGTGGTTTGGATCCCACGTAAGTTTGTAGGTCCCTTCCGTCACACGGCTTTTGCTCTTACGAAGGAGGTTTAACAACCTGAAATATTCGTTGGAAATCTCGAGTCTTTGTCGGGGGGAAGGGGTAAACTCATGGAGAAGGTGGTTTTGGAGATAAAAACTATAGAGAAAGGAGATATGGAGGTAGGAACTACAGAGGTAGGAAGCCGTAAATTTATCTATTATTTAGGACACTACGAGGGGTTAATACAGTAGTGATGCTCTAACTCAGAAATTGAGACTTTAAGAAAATCAATTCAAACTATTTTCGTGCAAAATATTTTTTTTCACGTTTTTTTTTATGATTTTGAGTAAAAATCATAAGAAATCATATTATGAGTCAAAATCATAAGAAAAACAGAAATGCTGCTTCAAGATATTGCATTGAAAACAGTTAGAATTGGTTTTCTCAAGAGCTATCCCCTCGAAGTCTAATAGATCTTGCAATGTTAGGGCAGTGTCAACGGCTACATATTCTAAATACTTCAAGATATAGTATATCAGGTGTCATGAACTAACATTTTAAAATTTCTTTTTTTCAATTTCAACCTATTCTGGGTTACTACAAAAGCAAGCTTAGGTTAGGTTACTACGAAAGAAAATTTTGGTTAGGTTACAATCACATCTAAATAAAAATAGACACGAGAATACAATCACAAATCAGACAACAGTTCTCCCAGTTCAAGAACCCTCATTTTCATAATTTTCATTCCTGACCGTAAATGAAAGAGGAAATGACGTGGAGTGAGAGGTAATCGCATTCTGCATGTTTCGAAGTTACGAAATTTCATATTATATCGTGCAGTTTAATTTCGATTCTAATTATAGTTACATAATTTTAATATGCTTGAAAGCTGATTATTTTAAAATGACTTTTGCAAGTTAACTTTTGGAATATATATATATATATACATATACACAACAGCAGTGGTTCTTAAACTTTTACACAACAGGAATCTGAAAAAATCAGCGACAAAATGCCTCGGACCGACAATTGAGAACCACTACTGTACACTAAGGGTCTATACCTTACCACATCATACATTTCTAATAGTTTTATACATTAATAATTTAGTAAAAATAAATAAATATTGACGATAACGTGAAGAACATTAGTCAAGAATTACATTTTAATAAGTTGTTTACGACATTACAGTATTGTCAAATCATAATCAAAACAATGATAATAGCACACGTACACATGCAATCAACTTTACCTACACAAGCGAGCACACAACTTAACACAACTTCACAGACAAACATATAATGCACAAGACTCAAAACAAGAGTCAAAACATAAAGAAGGCAGAATTGTTATTGATAATAGCATGCACAAAATTAAAAACAAACAATCCATAGGCCTACACAGACCTAGACATTTGCAGAAAGGAGAACATTTTCACAAAGGTAAATTTATTGATTTATTTTGAATGCAATATTTATGTTTTCACTAAGAAAAGTGTGCTTGCATTTCTTTGATAAGTTTGTCGATATGAGGCTGTTTTTGAAGTGTAGGGCGCACATTATCTTACAAATGTGACATAAAGCCTGTTTTGTTGTTTCGTCTTAATAACTGTCATAGCGGAAAGCTATAATGAATCCATAACAAAAATCAATGAAATGAAACCAAACCCATGCGACGATAATTTAAATTATTTTAAAAGATACTTCTTATAAAATAAAAAATTAGAAACATGTAATGTGCGCAGCAGATTATGGAATACTTCCAGATTAAACCACTCAAAATAGGGTTTAACGTTATATGTTGAAGATCAAATTTTATCAAATGCTACATCCAATCGCACGAGCTGAATGAACCACGCAATCAACTTTTATGTCACGGAAAAAGTACTAATTTAAAACAAGCAAGACACACGATTAACTATTTTAAAACAAGTCTAAAATGATTAAACAAACCATGCGATGATTCCCCAAGTCACACTTATTTTTGTGTTAATACACTTAAACGACTGGGAATAAAAAATTTGGTGTCAAATAGTTTGGGTGTTTAAACAAAGTATTTTCAGTGTTGTGGCTGATTTCTAAGAACGCTCATGTTTCGCGCAAAAATGGAGAGCAGAAAGAACGATTTATTTTCATATTTTTTTCTTGTTGTTTACAAAAATTGGACCTGTGCCCAAAATGCCGACGGGACAACGACATCTCTACACAGAGAAAAATACTTGGTTACAACGGCCATATACGTGAATACGTACCAACCAACGAATCCATATGCATGGCTAATGCAACCATGCTGTGATTGCACCAAACCTTTAAGTCGTTTACCAAAAAGATAAATGTGGTTAATGAAATAATTGCACGGTTGAATAAATCAACTGAATTGGTTAGGAAGTGGTTAACCTTATGCAACCAAATATTTTTCTTGATGTATTGACATGACCTACATGTATATATAACTTGACTTAACCGCGTTTTCAAACATCACGAGTAAAAACGTGCAATATTCTAAATGTATTAAAGAAATACGATCTACTTGTGCATTTTTATGAATTAAATAAATATAACTTGATGAAGTAGGTTCTAAGCAATATATAATAGCTTCATTTTATCCAAGTTGTATTCGCAATACAGTATTAGTGTAGTTTTCTAATGGGATTTGAGAAGAAAATTGATTTTTAAAGTCGTATAATGCATTGGAAAATAATTCCTGTATTGATTATGGAGAAACGACTCGTAATTTCTATTATTTTCCTGCATGTAAACAATTCTTTGAAGAATACTTTATTTATTAGTGATCAATTATTCTCTCTTCCAGAGGAAAATATAATCCTGAATGTAATAACACTGGATGACAATGAGATATTTACCATGCACACACACACACACACACACACACACACACACACACGCACGCATATATATATATATATATATATATATATATATATATATATATATATACACAAACGAAGTTTGTTCAAAAGGTATCCGGACAGAATATGGTATTTACAGAGTTTGGGGCTTAATCTCCCTCAAAGTACGCTCCTCCTGAAGCATCACACTTTGCCCAACGATTCTGCCACTGTTAGAACATTTTTCGAAAGCACCTTTCGGAATGGCCAATAGCTGCTCCGTCGAATTCCTTTTAATGGTCTCAACGTCATCGAATCGGTGTCCTTTCAGGGTTTGTTTGAGCTTCGGAAACAAAAACAATTGCATGGAGCCAAATCTGGCGAATATGGAGGCTGCTGTACTAAGCTAAGGGGGGGATGGAGAGGTAGCGTCTTTGGTCAAAAACTGCGAACATGTTGCGACGAGTGAGATGGCTTGTTATCGTGATGAAACATCCAGTCTCCGTACTTTCATTTCTGCGGCCGTTTCCTCCGAACTGCTTCACGTAGACGTCTTAAAACTTCAGTGTAAAATTCCTTATTGATTGTTTGTCCCTGTGGAGCATATTCATGGTGCACAACACCTTCACAGTCAAAAAAACAAGTAACATGAAGAAATCGCCGTGAAACAAAACACGTTTAACTTTATCGGCTCACCACAGTGGACTGACGCTATACAATGAATTGTAACTCTATCGGTCAACTTGTCTCAACAGGCAGAGACATGTTTAGCACAGTCACAATTCCAAGCGTGACCTTGTTTTAAAAATAAACACCCTGTCCGGATACCTTTTGAACAGACCTCATGTGTATATGTGTATATATATGTGTGTGTGTGTGTGTGTATATATATATATATATATATATATATATACCGTAAGATGGGGTAACTGGGCACCTGCAGGGGTAACTGGGCCCTACTAAGTTTAAGGTAAATTTCGTTGTATAACAGCATGAATTTTTTTCATAAATTGTAGGATCTATGTATAAGTCCTAAAATGTATGGAAAAAATAATAACGAAATTTATCTTAAACTTAGTACGGCCCCAGTTACCCCTGCAGGTGCCTAGTTTGCCCCATCTTAG
>JAJOZX010004252.1:0-85000 GCA_023014485.1 Bathynomus jamesi
TCTGTGGGAAAAAAATTATGTACATAATGAATAGTAGGTAAAAGGAAAAAAATATAAATTATTTTCCAAAGTTACCCTGATCGTGCAGTCTATAACTAATTTTATTGACTATTGTAGGTAAAAAATCGAATTACGTAATGGATGATGTATAGACCTGTGGTCTAGTGTGTATTTGTGTATTAGATACAGTGTGTATCATAACTTTGAGGGACAGATTAGCGGAGAGGATTCTTAAATTAACTGAATAAATGCCTGAGCAAAAATTTATATATAGTAAGCAAAAAGGCTTAGGACTATATAAATAGCAGAGTTAGCACCTACACGCTATGAAATAGTTTGTGATATCGAATGATTTTAGAATAAGGTTTGTATATATAGTATATATAGTGTGCATACATGCGTGTGTATGTGTAGAGATTTGGAAGGTTTTTGAATTAACAAAGTTTAAAAATAATGTATAATAATTTAAGATGGGTTTTAGGGTTATAAAATCTTTTGAGTCAATTATTGTTGTTATTATTATTATTATTATCATTATTATTATAAAATCCTTTAAGTTCAAGGTAGTATTTAAGTATTTAATTAAATCAGTTCCACGTATTAAGGTAATACAAAGAAATGTACTTAGAGGACTTACAATTGATGAAAGTAAATCTCATGGTTTAAAAATTGAATTTTTGAAGATGGAATTAAATTCGACTAGTAACATTCCTAACTATATATGAACTATATAAACATTAACCCGAAGTATCGGTACGATAATTGAATTAAGAAAGTTAAGAATACAAATTAAAAATATAAATCAATTTATGCATTTTAATGAGCTAAACATAATTTTATAATATTATTAAAAATAAAAGTAAATCGAACCTTAGATGAGTTTCGGCCAAGAATAAAAAGTGTTATTGAAATGGAAGGAAAGCATTTCGAACAATCTTTTCTTTTAATAATTTCAGGTAAATTTTACATTAAAAATTATTTTTTTATATACAAAAAAAATATTAAAAAGGTTTAATAATTTTTTTGCATGTTAAGTAGAAAAATCATACTCTTTCGTTGAATGTTGATAGAATTTGAATTATTTGATATTTTAGTCTGAAAACTTGTTTGCATATGATAAATACATATGTTTTATTGTGTAGAAGTTTTATTAAAATTAAATGACAAAAAAGAATAAACAACTGAAATTTAGGGCCATGTGCGGTCCTACGGGTAAATTTCCCGACCATACAGAGCAAGATAAATTAGGTACATGATCGATTAATTATTACACTATTTCTGTCATCATATAATCGCAATAATTATAAAACTCGTTACCAACATTTGTAAAAACGGTTTTGGTTGCCAACAATAAAATATGTCATTTTACCTATATATTTTTATACGCAACAATGGCATAAAAAAGAAAACACAAATCGGTCCATTTCCCTCTTACAACAAAACAAAGAAAGGTTCTCTTTACAACACAAAAAAAGGTTGAATTAAATTCTTAAATTACATTTTCTTAAATTAAATTCTCTTAACTTACAAAGAAAAAGTTGAATTCAATTGACTGCATTGAAATGACTTGGGACTTAAAAACTGACTTCTTAAAAACTGACTTCTTAAAAACTAACTTCTTAAAAACTAACTTCTTAAAAACTAACTTCTTAAAAACTAACTTCTTAAAAACTAACTTCTTCAAAACTAACTTCTTCAAAACTAACTTCTTCAAAACTAACTTCTTCAAAACTAACTTCTTCAAAACTGACTTCTTCAAAACTAACTTCTTCAAAACTAACTTCTTCAAAACTAACTTCTTCAAAACTAACTTCTTCAAAACTAACTTCTTCAAAACTAACTTCTTCAAAACTAACTTCTTCAAAACTAACTTCTTCAAAACTAACTTCTTCAAAACTAACTTCTTCAAAACTAACTTCTTCAAAACTACTTCTTCAAAACTAACTTCTTCAAACTAACTTCTTCAAAACTAACTTCTTCAAAACTAACTTCTTCAAACTAACTTCTTCAAAACTAACTTCTTCAAAACTAACTTCTTCAAAACTAACTTCTTCAAAACTAACTTCTTCAAAACTAACTTCTTCAAAACTAACTTCTTCAAAACTAACTTCTTCAAAAAACTTCTTCAAAACTAACTTCTTCAAAACTAACTTCTTCAAAACTAACTTCTTCAAAACTAACTGCTTCAAAACTAACTGCTTCAAAACTAACTGCTTCAAAACTAACTGCTTCAAAACTAACTGCTTCAAAACTAACTGCTTCAAAACTAACTGCTTCAAAACTGACTTCTTCAAAACTGGCTTCTTCAAAACTGGCTTCTTCAAAACTGGCTTCTTCAAAACTGGCTTCTTCAAAACTGGCTTTTTCAAAACTGGCTTTTTCAAAACTGGCTTCTTCAAAACTGGCGCGGTTGTCCCTCTTGGATGCAACCTATTGACTTGACCTCTTATCAAGTATTTCTATAAATCTCTGGGGCGGTTGTCCCTTTTGGCGCAACCTTCTGACTTGACCTCTTATCAAGTATTTCTATAAATCTCTGGGGCGGTTGTCCCTTTTGGCGCAACCTTCTGACTTGACCTCTTATCAAGTATTTCTATAAATCTCTGGGGCGGTTGTCCCTTTTGGCGCAACCTTCTGACTTGACCTCTTATCAAGTTATAAATCTCTGGGGCGGTTGTCCCTTTTGGCGCAACCTTCTGACATGACCTCTTGCCAAGTATTTCTATGTCTCTTGGGGCGGTTGTCCATCTTGGCGCAACCTTCTGACTTGACCTCTTATCAAGTATTTCTATAAATCTCTGGGGCGGTTGTCCCTTTTGGCGCAACCTTCTGACTTGACCTCTTGCCAAGTATTTCTATGTCTCTGGGGGCGGTTGTCCATCTTGGCGCAACCTTCTGACTTCAAAACTTATTTGCAACTTATTTTCAACGAAAACTGACTTGCAATTTATTTGCAACTAAAACTTACTTCAAAACTGACTTGCAACTTATTTGCAACTAAAACTGACTTCAAATATCTCTCTAAATCTATAAACTCTCTATAAACACTCTCTCTTAATTTGCAAGTCAATTCAATTCAGTAATTGAAAAAAATTTGCAAACAAAAATATAAAATGTAAACGACATTTCACTCTAATGTACACGAAGGTACGATACTATTATGTTTGATACATAAAATAAAATTATTCTATACTGAATATAACAGTGAAAATAACTCTGAAATTAACACTCTGTTACAATTAACTCTCTGTTACAATTAACTCTCTGTTACAATTAACTCTCTGTTACAATTAACTCTCTGTTACAATTAACTCTCTGTTACAATTAACTCTCTGTTACAATTAACTCTCTGTTACAATTAACTCTCTGTTACACTAAGAAAAATGTATCACTAGTGTCTGGTGTTCACTGTGTTTCTTGTAAATTCTGACTTAATACTCATTATTAACTGTTAATAATACTGACTTTTCAAGTGTTTATAAATTACTTAAGAAAACAAAATGTACTTAACAAAATTTTCTATGGGGAAATCCTTGAGACGTGTCCTGAAGACGTCTTGTTGGCTACTTCTTCTTGGATGAAAACTAGGCGTGAGAACTTGGAGTCGTGACACACCGGTCAAGGGTGGATGTTACGAACTAGAAGTCGTGACACGCCGGTCAAATGGTTTTATCCTGATAAATCTTCTTTTATAAATCTTCTTTTATAAATCTTCTTTTATAAATCTTTTATAAATCTTCTTTTATAAATCTTCTTTTATAAATCTTCTTTTATAAATCTTTTTAAAAATCTTCTTTTATAAATCTTCTTCTTATCCTGGTAAAGGGTCGCCAGCTGTTAACCCCTCCGTCTATGGCCCTGATTCGGTTCGGATCGACGGGGGTTCTAGTTACGGAGGCAAGCAACGGATATTTCTTCTGATACTTTTCTTCTATAATTTTCTAATTCTTTCTCTGATACTTTATAACTTCTCGACTTTACTAAGTTCCTCTGACGATAGCCCAACTCGAGGGGGAAAATAAAAAGTTTCTCTTACTGTAAATTTACTTCTTAAAAATATACAGGTACTGCTCTGAATTTACAAGGGTAGAGGTTCGACCTCCCTCCCCGCAGCGAGGCTGCTAACCAGGGGAGTCTCTTAGCAGTGACCAAGGCAGAGTCTCGTAATGAAGTCCCCTTCATTTTACAAATACATGTATAAAATATGCCTGAATGTTGGGGGATGGCAGTTGGAGGTTAAGTTTCCCCCCTTTTTAAACACGATCAGGTGTTTGAAAGATTCCAATAAAGATTTTAAAAAAAAATAAATAAAAATAAAAACTAATCTTATTTTTTTTTGCCACGTCTTCATTTCTGAAGGCGATTTCATTTCATAGTCGTACACAGTACAATTGAAGTACATGACAGTACATTTTTGTTTGGGTTTATTACAATTATGATTTCGATTATGGATTACTTCCCATTCGCTTATGATTGTCCCTTACAGTTCGATTAAAGTACATTCTTACATTATATATAAAGTCATTACATTCAATTATAGTTTCATTGAAGTACATTACGTCGTTACCATTCTTAGTGTTTTTATATATATATATATATATGGTTAGATTATATGGTTAGATTATATGGTCAGATTATATGGTTATTAGTACAACACAAGTACATGAGACATGACACACATGATATAACATAACGCATGATAATATTATAAATTTGAAATCAAAGCGAGAGGAGGTATTTTAATCTTTGAGCGTTCGAATCTGCAAGTTCGCGAAATTCGATCACTTACCCTCAGCATTTTCGAGTTCATCTCGGGAGGTCAAATAATTAAAAATAAAAATGAAAAAAATAATACGAGAACGTTTTTTCGCGTTCCCGAACGAAGGCAAAGGTTTTGCGTTTCATAGATTGACACGAGTAAAAATAGACTGATAAGTTGATAGGGCATAAGTAGACAATAGGTAGATGAATGAATATGGTTATTTTTTTTCTTTTTATTATTATTATTATTATTATTATTATTATTATTATTAAAGAATTTACCATACATTCAATATGGAAGATGTCCAAATACTAAACACGTGATTCAGTGTTCAAGGTATGGAAAACGTGAAGAGAATCAAGTTACTTTATGACGTCATAGTTATTGAATTTTGTACGTATAATAATACAAAGCATTATTAGGAAGATTTACAAGAACGAATTAGAGGCAAAGAGTTATATGCAATGTGTATGCATAATCTAGGGACGAGGGTGAGATGCAAGACAATTCATAATTAATTATAATAACTTTTATAACAAATGGAAAATGGATGATGGATACGACTAAACCATAGAAAGGGTAGATCATAGGGTTGTGACATGAACAAAAATAGGAAGCTACAAGTAAAATTATTATCCAAACTCGCGTTAAGCTATTTTGGTTCTTATGTAAAAATGGACATTCGAACATAAAACTATTGTTCATTGTTCGCTTTTTACATTTATATATATATATATATATATAATATATATATATATATATATATACGGTGTGTATATATATAGTTACGATAGAAGTGCTCTTCGGGAACCTTATCCTCGATATGAATATGAAAACAAGAGATACGACTCTCAACATTTATTGGCCAAGCGTTTCGGTCCACTCAGGGGCCATCTTCAGTGACTAAATAGAAGCATCTAAAAATAATCATAAAACTAAAGTAAATACAAATGTCAAACTGTACAATAATAAAATCTAATACAAAAGAGTTAAAAAGTTGTTAAAAAAAAACTATCTGGATTATAAAACAAAAAAGTAAAAATAAAACCAACTAAAATTTAAAAAATTAAAAGTTTAAAAATGTCAAATTTAAAATAAATTTAAAAAATTAAAAGTTTAAAAATGTTAAATTTAAAATTTAAAAAAAATTAAAAAATTTAAAATTTTGTAAAAAGGACTGACCTGGATGGTAAAAGTTACAAATGACAAGTGGAGAGAAAGGAAAAAACAACTTAAGTTAGTGCGGTAGTTGCGTTAAAAAGGTGTTGGTTGGTTAGGAAGTATGTAATTTTATCGAGGAAAGGCTATCGTTTAGTTCTGGGTTTAATTTCTTGATAAAAAGGGATTCTAAAATTTTAAGATCAAGTGAATTAGAAGCAGACGACAAAATAGCAAAGGAGTCCTGGGGGCACGGGTGGTCATGGGTCTCTGAATGATGCCGAATAGCAGAGGATTCAGGAGTGGAAAGAGGGCGAGAAGTTCGATAAGAAAAACCCAAATGCTTCGAAATCCTAAGTTTTAACTGTAGGGCAGTCTGCCCCACATAACGACTTTGGCAGGTCGCACATGTATATAAATAAATAACAAAGGATCTCAAAAGCACGGGGAGGTGATCTTTATGGCGAAAAAAGGATTGCAGAGAATTAGAATTAGAATTAATGATTATAAAGTCGCATTGAGGGAAATGTCTGTCCAAAATAAAGTGGACATCTTTATTAAGTTGAAAAGTTGGTCTAAAAATGGAAGCTTAAGATAAACCTTCTGTTTCGGAACCGTGGGCTGAATTATTTTAGGTGAATATAGGTCATTTAAAAATTTAGAAATTAAAGTCTCAAAAGTCAAAGTACAATAAAAATTATAGTTGAAAAATCTCTTAAGGTACTGAATTTCTAAGTCTTAAATAAAGACCAACTTGAACAAAGGTGATAGGCTCTAAAAATACGACTTTTAATACTAGCCAGCTTAAAACTAAGTCCACTTTATTTTGGACAGACATTTCCCTCAATGCGACTTTATAATCATTAATTCTAATTCTCTGCAATCCTTTTTTCGCCATAAAGATCACCTCCCCGTGCTTATGAGATCCTTTGTTATTTATTTATATACATGTGCGACCTGCCAAAGTCGTTATGTGGGGCAGACTGCCCTACAGTTAAAACTTAGGATTTCGAAGCATTTGGGTTTTTCTTATCGAACTTCTCGCCCTCTTTCCACTCCTGAATCCTCTGCTATTCGGCATCATTCAGAGACCCATGACCACCCGTGCCCCCAGGACTCCTTTGCTATTTTGTCATCTGCTTCTAATTCACTTGATCTTAAAATTTTAGAATCCCTTTTATCAAGAAATTAAACCCAGAACTAAACGATAGCCTTTCCTCGATAAAATTACATACTTCCTAACCAACCAACACCTTTTAACGCAACTACCGCACTAACTTAAGTTGTTTTTTCCTTCTCTCCACTTGTCATTTGTAACTTTTACCATCCAGGTCAGTCCTTTTTACAAAATTTTAAATTTTTTAAATTTTTTTAAATTTTAAATTTAACATTTTTAAACTTTTAATTTTTTAAATTTATTTTAAATTTGACATTTTTAAACTTTTAATTTTTTAAATTTTAGTTGGTTTTATTTTTACTTTTTGTTTTATAATCCAGATAGTTTTTTTTTAACAACTTTTTAACTCTTTTGTATTAGATTTTATTATTGTACAGTTTGACATTTGTATTTACTTTAGTTTTATGATTATTTTTAGATGCTTCTATTTAGTCACTGAAGATAGCCCCTGAGTGGACCGAAACGTTTGGCCAATAAATGTTGTGAGTCGTATCTCTTATTTTCATATTCATATTATATTATATATATATATATATATATATATATAAACTGCAAACACGCAGTATAATTAACGTAAAGAACGACGCTTGTATAGGAGAATATACCGCGCAAGATGAGAGCGAGAGAACGAAACAATGAAAAAATGAGGTAACCACCCGGGAATCGAACCCGGGATCTTCCGATTGCCGGTCAGATATGATAACCATTACACAATGGTTATCATATCTGACCGGCAATCGGAAGATCCCGGGTTCGATTCCCGGGTGGTTACCTCATTTTTTCATTTGTTTCGTTCTCTCGTTCTCATCTTGCGCGGAATATTCTCCTATACAAGCGTCGTTCTTTACGATATATATATATATATATATATATATATATACACAGGGTGTCCGAGAATTATCTGTACAATTTTTGGCTGTTATTAAAAGTCAACCATTAAGTGTAGAAATTCTAGTGTTGTCCCATTTTACAGAGAATCTCATTAAGTTTTTTCTGATACCACGTTTTAACAAGTTTTTTAGAAATGTACGCGGGTGACAGACATTGATGATTTAAAAGCAAGAATCACAGCTGCTATTGAGCGAATTGATGTGGATATGCTGCAGCGTACATGGCAACATTTGGAGTATCGATTGGATGTTTTGCAAATCACTAATGGTGCACATATCGAATGTTTGTAACAACGTTACTTTAATAAAAGAAACTTTTGAAAATACAGATTCTAAATAATCTTGTTTAAGAATTTTACGTGTGTTATCAAGAATTTTATTAAAAGATGAAATTGTACAGATAATGTTCGGACACACTGGAATTTCTAAAAAACTTGTCAAAACTTGGTATCAGAAAAACTTAATGAGATTCTCTGTAAAATGGGACAACACTGGAATTTCTACACTTCATGGTTGACTTTTAATAACAGCCAAAATTGTACTGATAATTCTCGGACACCCTGTATATATATATATATATATATATATATATATATATATATACCTTATGAACCTTAGTTGTTTCGTGTGTTGGTCTCTCTTCACACGGAGGTCAAGCTGGTGGCCCCGCCTCTAGGTCTGGTCTGGTGGAGGAGCGAGTTACTTTCTTGCGCTCTCCACCGTACATAGCCAGGCACGCCCGGCTCATCTGGTACTGTCCTGAGCCAGGCATCCAGTCTTTTCTTGAAGACTTCAACTTTGACCCCCGTTACGTTTCTGAGGTCCTTAGGAAGCTGGTTGAAAAGTCTTGGCCCCCTGACAACCAAGCTATTTTCCTTCAGGGTTGAGGAGGTCCCTTGTCGTGCTTTTAATTTGGGAACACTACACATTCTGCCTTTCCTATTTTCCAGTGTTGTTTGAATGGTAATTGGATTTAGTTTTAGGTTTGGTACCAGTTTTTCGATCATTTTCCATATGTAGATTATGATGTACCTCTCTCTTCTTCTTTCCAGTGAGTACAGATTTAGTTTACGTAGTCTTTCCCAGTAGTTGAGTTCTTTGCAGCCATCAATCTTGGCTGTGAAATGCCTTTGCGTTTCTTCTAGTTTATTAGTTTCTTCCTTTTTATATGGGGACGTCAAAACTGAGCAGTATTCAAGTTTTGGTATAATCAGTGTTTTTAGCAGGGGAATCATTACTGTCCTGTCCCTTCTCTTGAACGTTCTTAGAACCTGTCCGGCGACTCTTTTTGCTTTATTTATCGCTATCTGATTTTGTGTTTCGAATTTCGCATCATCTGTCATTATTATCCCGAAATCAATCGCTTTCATGCTTCTCTGAATTTCCTGTCTACCTGGAGCATAATATGCAGTCTGTTTAAGTTCTTCTTTTCTACCATATCTCAAGGGATGAAATTTCTCTGCGTTGAATGACATGTTGTTGTCTTCTGACCATTTGTATATTTTGTTCGTGTCCCTCTGCAAGGCCTCCACGTCATGTACATCGCTGATTTTTCTGCTGATCTTTGTATCGTCTGCAAAGGATGTTACTATACTATTGCTGTTTACTCCGCTGTCTATGTCTGTTAGCATGATAATGAACAGGAGTGGGGCCAGTACTGTCCCTTGTGGTACTGAGCTGCGTACTTCCGATTCTGATGATGATATACCTTGAATTTTGACGACCTGCAGACGATCACTAAGGAAGTTGTAGATCCATTTTCCCACTTTGCCTGTTATTCCCATGTCTTTAATTTTATGTCCTATTATACCATGGTCACATTTATCGAAAGCTTCAGCAAAATCTGTGTATATAACATCGTAGTTGTCATTGCCTTCCAATGCATCTAGGATATTGTTGTAGTGTTCTATTAGTTGTGATAGGCATGATCTACCTGATCGGAATCCATGCTGATTTTCGTTGAATCTTTCCCGTGTCTCCAGGAAATCATAAATTTTCTGTCTAACTATTCTTTCAAATACTTTGGTGAGGTGGGACGTCAATGACACTGGTCTATAGTTCTTTGCTTGAGATCTGTCCCCTCCTTTATATATAGGGACAATGTTTGCTCTTTTCAAGATGCTCGGTATTTCCCCCGTGTCTAGGGATCTTCTCCATATCCAGTATAAAGGTGTAGCTATTTCATTTTTACAGTTTTTAATCAATAATGCGTTCCAATTGTCCGGACCTGCAGCTGAATGTAGTTTCATTTGTTCTATAGCTCTCGCTACATCTTCTGGTGTAAACTCAAAGTCTGTTATATACTCTCCTTGCAATTCCTCTTCAAAGAATGCATTTATGTCAGGTATCGCTTTGTCACTTTTTGGGGTACTGAAAACTGATTCATATTGAGCTCTCAATGTATCAGATATTTCTTTTGGATCGTCGGTTAGTTCATTATTTCCCGTCCTTAAGGGCCCAATAGCGGCGCGCGTTTTTGTTTTCCTTTTTGCATAGCTATAGAAGTATTTTGAATTTTCCTTTATTGCTTCTACCGCCTTTTCCTCTTCCCTCTCTGTATGGTCCTTAATCAGGGCTTGTATTTCCCTATCGATGCCCTCCAGTTTTTCTATTATTTTCCTGCCATTATCTCCGCAGTTTCCTAACTTCGCCTCCTCTCTCTTTCTTTTGCGGAATAGTCTTCTCTTTTGCCTTTCTAGCCAGCTCCTCTTTCCTTTTGGCTGTGATTTCGGAGCATATTTTTCTAAAATTCTCAGCGTTTTTTCCTCCAAAGTTGTTAGCATTTCTTCCGTTGTTTTATTCTCGAAAATTGTTCTCCATTCTATTTGGGCCATGTGCGATCTGATTGCTTCCCAATTTACAGTCTTCGAGTTTAAGTTAAAGGCCCCGAATTTACTTCTTTCCACAATATGTGTATTGTCTTCTAATGCTGCCATCATATTTGTTGATATCTCGATTAAGTTGTGGTCTGAGATAATGGTTGGGGTTATTTTTATATCAGCAATCAAGTTCGTGTTATTCGTGAATACCAGATCCAGGCAGTTATTTTTTCTAATATTTTCTGTTATCTCCTGTGTCAGCATAAACTCGTTTGTGAGAGCCATCAACATTTTTGCTTGTTCCTGATCTTCTCTTGTGCCCCTAGGGGGCCAGCTGTGGAGCACCAAGTCATGGGGCCCACTGCGACCAATCCAACGGCGGACGCCATTTTCACACTGACTGTTTGTTGCTAGGCTAGGCCACGGCGTGACTTTGGAGCCCTCTCGCAGTGATCTTGTAAAACTCGGAGATTTCCTCTTTCATGCGGTGTATGCCCAGTTGATGCATGGTTGATAGGTACGGAAGTATTCTCAGTTGAAATCGGATGAATCATTTTGAATAGCCCTGTATAATAATACTGTTAAATTACGCCTAATAAAGAATAGCCCTGATAATGTTGTTGGTTGTGTGTATTCGATCGGATGTACACAATGTAACTCAGTATATATAGGCCAAACCGGTAAAACGTTGGATATTAGGGTAAAACAGCATAAATATGCTTGTAGAACAGCTAATAATTCCAATGCTTTATTTAACCATATGTATAGATGTAACCATAGCATCAAGTGGGATAGTTCTAAAGCGCTTGTTAAAAACAGATATATAATGGAAAGAAATATTCTAGAATGTGCATTTATTCATTTTAAAAACAATTTCAATAACAGTGCGGGAATGTATAAAATTGACAATATCATGTTAAAATTTCTTTTGCCTCTCATTAACCGTTGTTAAGTATGTGCTAATTGTTTTGTTTTTCCTGTACGTTGTATATATCTATGGGCATCTCGCCTTTTATCTTCATTCCCTGACGAGGTGTAGCTCTGAATACACGAAAGGCCTTGGAATCGTTTTTCTTTTCCTTGTGAGTTTGCAGTATTCATTCATTTCACGTGTTTTATTGTGAAATTCATCCCATATATATATATATATATATATATATATATATATATATATATATATATATATATATATATATATATATATATATATATATATATATATATATACAGGGTGTCCCATAAGTCCAGCATCATAGGAGAAATTCATATTTTTCTATTTCTACAAACCATAATTCATATTTCTCTTATGCTCGGGATGCCAATTTCCCGTCCATTCTGTTCAGTGACGAGGCGGTTTTTATGGAAATGGTGAGGTAAATCGACAGAACACCCGCTACTGGTCTCAAACAACCCTCATGGTATACCTCTTCAAAGGAACAAGGTGCATCTCGGTGATGGTATGTTGTGGCATTTGGAAGGATCGCATCATAGGCCCCCTCTTTTCGATGAACATATCACTGGAGGCACCTACCTACGTATGCTCAGGAAGAAGCATTTCCCAGTGTCTTGAACGAAGAAGGAAATTTCCCACATGTTCCTGCAAGACGGCGCTCCTGCACATTACAGCACCCAAGTAAGGGAATACCTGTACCAACAATTCCCTGGTCATTGGATAGGACGTCGAGGGCCTGTGGAATGGCCAGCTAGAAGCCCGGATCTCACGCCACTAGATTTTTATCTCTGGGGCCACTTGAAAGCGCTGGTATACGCAGAGAAAATTAGGAGTGTTAAACATTTGCGGCAGCGCATTATTGGGGCATGTAACACCATTACTCCTGACATCATTCACCGTGTGCTTGCTGACTGGGTATCACGTCTGAATTTGTGTATTGAAAACAATGGTGGACATATTGAGCACGTTCTGTAAATAAAAGCTTTTGTTTTGCCTTTTTTTATTATTTTTCCTATGATGCTGGACTTATGGGACACCTTGTGTAATATATATACGGCTCATTATTTTCAGAAAATTACCATATATCTAAAATTCCTTTACCGAATTTAACTCAAGGACTGTCACACTATACCTTTGGTGTGGGGTCCCAATGCCATAATGAGGTTCATGGAGGAGTGTCTGACTAAGGCATTAGAGGAACCGATCTTCGGAAGGAGCCACTCCAACACTTCCTTCAATGTACCTTTTTCCATGTGGTTCGGGAGACGGCGAGAAGGAGAGGTCTGAGGAGCGTTTATTTTATTTATTTTTTAATTAAATGGAATTCTTTTAAAATTAAATCGTACTAAAAGCAAAACTTAAAAATCTAAAATTGCAAAAAAGAAATAAAAACTGTTTTCAAATATGTTTGACAGTATTTTATACTTTGTAAGCAGTCTCTTAATTTCATCATCACAATCGCATATACATATTTTTGTTTTAGTGATGTACGGCCGTAAAGGCTTTCAATGACTGATTTCCTCAAAAAATCTTTAAAAATTAATCTTTCCTTACCAAAATGAAGTTTAAAAATTATATTTTCTTTTTAATAAAACCCGTCTTTTCTCTAACATTGACCATTTTAATGATTTATAAATGTAATGCGCAATGATTTATGGAGGTGAAAAAAAAAAATTATATATATACAGTATATAATTATACAGTATATATATATATACGGGGCAACGTCGTGGCCAATGTTGTAACACCGCTTCACGGAGATCAGCGAAGTTAAGCGACATTGGGTCTGGGTAGTACTTCAATGGGAGACCGTCCTCCGCGCCCAGATTATGTAGCGACCCGAGGTTCGGATCCCACGTAAAGCTGTAGGTCCCCCTCCGTCATATGACCTTAGCTGTTGCGAAGGAGGTTAAACAACCCCAATTAAAAAAATATATATATATACAGGGCGTCCCAAAAAAATGTATACACACTTTAACAGCTGATAGCTCAATTGATGTTTCTTTCTTTCCAAGTTAAACCCATTAGAATTAATAATGGCAGTCAGACTAAGCTTTGAACAAAGGAAATTCATTCTAAAATGCTACTGGAAGTGTGAAAACGCAGTTGAAGTGCAAAGACAGTTTAGGAGGGAGTTTCAAACAGATCCACCAACGCGACTTACCATCACTCGAATTAGAGATAAGTTTGAAGCCGATGGAACTGTTCAGAATGTCCACAAGAAGCGTTCCGGAAGACCACGGACATCGACAAGCCCCACAAAGCAAGAAAGAGTACTGGAACGTATCACCAAAGTCCAAGAAAATCTGTGCGGCAAGCGAGTCGTGAGGTAGGAATTTCAGAATCGTCTGTCCAACGCATTTTCAAGCGCTGTCAATGGAAAAGTTACATTCCAAGATTAATCCATGCTATTAATGAAGATGATCCGGACCGAAGAGTGGAGTATTGCGAGTGGTACTTGGCACGATGTGGATGTGGATGTGGATTGGACGAAGGGGTTTCGTAGAATACCCTCCGCGTTCACCAGACCTCACACACGACTTTTTTTATGGGGATACTTAAAAGACAAAGTCTACGGTATAAAACCTGCAACAGTCGCTGAATTGAGAGCAGCCATTGAACGAGAATGCACACAAATACCAAACGAAATGTTTCGTGATGTTTGCGATTCCATTGCTTCGCGTTTTCAGCAGTGCCTGGACCAGAACGGACGTCAGTTTGAAAACAGGCGTGACAAAACAATTAAAAATGTCTGTAGATTCTATTACATTTTGAAAATGAAATGTATTTTAATAAACACTGCCTTTATAATTATTAAAGTGTATATACATTTTTTTGGACGCCCTGTATATATATATATATATATATATATAATATATATATATATATATATATATATATATATATATATATGATGAATAAACCACGAAGGAAAAGAAACACAAAGGGGTGCTCAAGCGCTTTCGTCTAATGACATCCTCAGGAACACTGGAGTGAAAGGACAGATCAGGCAATATATAGGTTACAAAAAAAAAACAAACATACATACATATCATATATATATATACATTATATATAATATATATATATATATATATATATATATCTTACATATACATATATATATATATATATATATATATATATACATATACATATATAGTAAGCATAGAAAAATTGTGGGAGGAGCAAACATTTATATGGAAGATTGACACTTATAGCACTTCAGCCGACATTCAATATAAATTCAAAAGGCTTGTTTATGAAACAGGTCACAAAAGAATAAAGAAATAAAATAAATATAAATATAAATTGAGAAAAAATTAATTACAAAATAGTGTCTTAGTGATATATATATGATACAGCCTAAAAAACTATAAAGAAATAAACCAGCAAATAAAAAAACCACAAATATATATACATACATATATATATGCACTTTGGCCGACCTTCAATATAAATTCAAATGGCTTGTTTATGGAACAGGTCACAAAAGAATAAAGAAATAAAAATAATTATAAATATAAAAAGTGCCATAGTGATATATATGTCCCAGCCAAAAAAAAAAAAAAAAAAAATTGTCCTACGTACACTTTTACTCTGGACATGACACCCCTATTAAAAAGGCCATATTTTCCTCAATGTTTCTCCGCGCTCTTAGGATCGCCAGTCCGGAATACATCGATGCCGAATTGAAAAATATCAACGGTATTGGAAGTGAGTTGTGTTACCCATCTGCGTTCATGGAATCTTGTCTTAATAAGGCTAAACGAACCTTCTATCGTGTGAATAATAACACTCGCACCTTGTCAAAGAATATTTTAGTACTTCCATTTTTCCCGGGCTTCTTAGGCATTGCTAATGTACTTAAACTTTTGGATATCAGTGTAGTTTTTTCATATAACAATATTGTGAAAAACATCATAGTAAAAAATAGCCCTACCAATAATTTAGGCATTATCTATAAAATTGGTTGTAAGCAATGTGATTCCTTTTACATAGGTCAGACGGGAAAGGATTTGCAAACGCGTGTAAAACAGCATCAATATTCCGTTAGAACGGGACAGTTGTCCAGTGCCCTTTTTGTCCATTTGTCAGAGTTATCCCATTGTATTGATTGGAATAATGTTTCAGTTTTGTTTCACTCTAGCAACATTGTTAATAGAAATATTCTTGAGTCGGCTATAATTCAACTTACAAATAACCTTAACATGAGTAAAGGTCTGTTTCAACTCGATCCCATTGCTCTGAATTCCTTCAGAATGGATTTAAACAAAAAGGGCAGGTTGTTAAATCTTTGGTAAAAATTTGTTTTTGTCTTTTTTTTTTTTCCTTATAAATCTGTAGGTTTCTTACAATTTTATTTTTCAATTTTTTGCTGTATGCGTGTATGTGTATGTATGTATGTGTATGTGAGTATGTTTGTGGTCATTGCAGTTAAATGTGTGTGTATGTATATGTGTGTATATGTATGTATGTATGTGTATATGTATGTATGTATGTATGTATGTGTATATGTATGTATGTATGTGTGTATATGTATGTTTGTATGTATGTGTATATATATGTGTATGTACCTTACCTTACCACCTCACAAATGTTCTGCGTGATGATTTCTCATTTCGCGAAGGTCAAGTTTGTATGTGTATATATATATATATGTGTGTGTGTGTGTGCGTTTGTATATGTGTGTGTATATGTATATATATTTGGTTATGCGGTTATACATGTGTAGATGTATTATTTGTAATTTTTTCAATTTATATTTATTTTTTTTCTTTATTCGTTTGCGACCTACCGTTTTTTCAGACAATAATTATAAAAACAAATCTTGGGTAATTTTTTCCCTTATGCATATATATATATATATATATATATATATATATATATATATATATATATATTCTGTATATATTGCGTTTATATTTCGTATATATACCGTATATATGTTGTATATATTTTTATGGTTCTTTATATATCATCTAGGCATCATTTTGTTTTCCAATTTATATTTACTTGTACTTTTTTATTCGTTTGTGACTATAATATGCATGATTCAGACAATAACTAAAAAACCTGTGGTAATTTTTCCCTTATAAATTGGTGTGCCTCTCTTAAAATTTATCTTTCAATTTATTATTATTATTTTTTAATTTTTTTTTTTTTTTTTTTTTTTTATTGGTTTATTTCTTTATTTTTTTTTGGCTGGGACATATATATCACTATGGCACTTTTTATATTTATAATTATTTTTATTTCTTTATTCTTTTGTGACCTGTTCCATAAACAAGCCATTTGAATTTATATTGAAGGTCGGCCAAAGTGCATATATATATATATGTATGTATATATATTTGTGGTTTTTTTATTTGCTGGTTTATTTCTTTATAGTTTTTAGGCTGTATCATATATATATATATCACTAAGACACTATTTTGTAATTAATTTTTTCTCAATTTATATTTATATTTATTTTTATTTCTTTATTCTTTTGTGACCTGTTTCATAAACAAGCCTTTTGAATTTATATTGAATGTCGGCTGAAGTGCTATAAGTGTCAATCTTCCATATAAATGTTTGCTCCTCCCACAATTTTTTCTATGCTTACTATATATATGTATATGTATATATATATATATATAATAATAATATATATATATATATATATATATATATGTATATATATATGAATATGTATGTATGTTTGTTTATTTTTGTAACCTATATATTGCCCTGATCTGTCCTTTCACTCCAGTGTTCCTGAGGATGTCATTAGACGAAAGCGCTTGAGCACCCCTTTGTGTTTCTTTTTCCTTCGTGGTTTATTCATCATAAATATTTTTCACATGTCACTTTCGTGAAATAATTTTTCATATATATATATATATATATATATATATATATATATATAGCCTTTGGTTAGCTTCCGCCCGATTCTGACGAAGGTCAAGCTTTTCACTCCACCTTAGACCTACAGTTTAACGTGGAATCCGAACCACGCCCCACCAGCAGCCCAGCGTCTTAACAACTAGGCTACCCAGGGTACCCATTTATCTACCAACCACTTTCTTTATTGTGTGGAAGGATGAACAGCTGGGTTTTGCTGCGCGCCGGCTGCCGTCAGCGGGTCTCGATCCCGGGGCCGATGGATTCGTAGTCCGCGACGCTAACCACACCACCACCGAGGCGCAATATATATATATACACACGAGGGCCACTCAATATATTTTGCCCCACCTTTTTTTTTTCTTTCCAAGTTTTCTTGTAAGTTCCAGAAATTTTGTACACAAGTAGTTACATACCTTTTTTTACAAGTTTTTATTTTTCCACATAGTCTCCAGCCTTTTCTACGGCTTTCCTCCACCTCGAAAAAAGGGCCTTTATTCCTTGCTGGTAAAAGTCCGCTGGGTTCCGCTGGAGCCACCTCTTAACCTCCTCAACAACCTCATCGTCACTCTAAAACTTTCTTCCAAGAATAGTATCCTTCATTGGCCCAAACAAATGGAAGTCTGAAGGTGCCAGATCCGGGCTGTATGGAGGGTGGGGTAACACAGTCAAGCGCATTTTTGTGATGGCCTCTCTTGTTTGCAAACTGTTGTGTGGTCTTGCGTTATCGTGCAAAAGAAGGACGTCTTTCAGTTTTCTCTCTGGTCGAACTCACTTTATACGTCTCTGGAGTCTCTGTCGGGTAGCAATATATGCCTCTGAGTTGATTGATTGTCCTTTCTTCATAATGTCCACCAGAATCACCATTTTCATGTCCCAGAAGATGGTGGCCATAACCTTTCCTGCAGAGGGAGCCATTTTGAACATTTTCGTGCGTGGGAAGTCTGCGTGATGCCACTCCATGGATTGGCGTTTTGTTTCAGGTTCAAAGTCGTGTACCCAAGTCTCATCCACAGTCACAATTCGTGAAAGGAAGTCATCCCCTTCTGTCTCGTATCGAACCAACGACTTAGAAGCAATTTCTTTTCTTTAGGCTTTGTGATCTTGTCAGTTAGTTCGCGAGGAACAAACCGTGAACACACTTTTGAGTATCCCAGTTGCTGAATCATCGTATTCACACTTCCTTCAGTAATTCGTAGCTCCAGTGATACTCCTTGTATGTGACGCGCCGATATGATCGAATGATGCTGTTAGCACGTTGCACAGTGTGAGATGTCACAGCCAATGCCGGGTGACCGCTGCGTGGCTCATCAATGAGGCTGGCTCTCCCTCTCTCCGATGATCTCGCACGTTTAGACCAGCGTCCAACTGTGCTTCGATCAACAACAGCATCTCCGTAAACGTTTTGTAGACGTTTGTGAATATTTCCAACTGTTTCTTTCTCTGCGGTTAAGAACTTGATAACAGCTCTCTGTTTACGACGCACATCGCTGTCAGACTCCACTTTCGAAAGTGCGTTAACCATCGGTTTTATACAAGGGCGTTTAAAAGCGGTTTTATACAAGGAGGGGAGGTTCAAACTGGAAAAATTCGGTTATGTGAAGCGCAGAAAGTTCAAACTTACGGCCCAAAAGACATTTCAGCCCCATGGCTTATTATTTAGCTAAGAAAAAAGGGTGGGGCCAAATATATTGAGTGCCCCCAGTATATTTTTTTTCCTGTGGAAATGACCGCCGTTTCGAACCGAAAGAGGTTCATATCACGGCGAGACTAAGTTAGAGGCGGGACAGGAGCCGCGTTGAGGCCGGATGGGAATATAACTCCGGGAAGCACTGCAAACGGAAGGTTAAATAAAGAGGGCAAAAAAGAAACACATGCTCGACAGTGAGAGGAACATGACACTGCGGGAAAGACTCAGGGGTTGCTAGACATAAGGTGGCCATGGGTCAAACGGGTGTGACCAATTTTCAGACGAGCCAACAAAACTTCCTTATGCCGGGATTTATGATAAGACCATGACGAAGAACAGGCTTGAGACGGTGGAGTTTGTTTACGCCAACGCCATCCCACTCGTGCTGCCACAGCGACCTGAAATGGCGGCGGAACGAAGGAATGAAATCTGAGAAGGGCAAAGATTCTGGGGTAGTAGGAAGAGAGCAAGCTCGCCTGGCCAAAAGGTCCACTCCTCGTTACCAGCATTATCCACATGAGAGGGGATCCAACAGAGAGAGAGACGCCGTGCGGAATAAGCAGAGAGGAAATGGACTAATTGTTGTATCCTTCGGACCAAAAGGTGTTTACTGTTTAGGGTCATAGGATTCTAAGGACATCAGAGCACTACGGGAATCCGAAAAAATTACAAACGAACTCAGAGGAAGAGCACAAATTTGGGTTAGAGCTTCCAAAATAGCAGAGAGCTCCGCTGAGTAAATGGACGTGTCATGGGGGAGATGAATACTCCGAACAGTCTTACAAGGGAGATAGAAAACCGCCGAAGCGGCTACACCTAACGGAGAATGGGAGCCATCTGTATAGATATGAATGGAGGAAGAGTGACATGCGAGGTGTTCACGGGACAAGGACAACAGGACAGCACTAGGGGTGGACTTTTTATCAAAGGGACACAAATCTTTGCAATAGGAGATCTGATGTAGGGTCCACGGAGGGAGAACCTGAAACGAGACTGGGAGGATCTGAGGCGGAGGAAGAGCATGATGGGAAAAGAAGGCATGGACAGTTGAAGTGAGGTGCCAAGAGTCGTCTAGAGGAAGAGTTGTATCGAGGGTAGTACAGAGACTAGCCACCGGTGAAGAACGAAAGGCTCCGGTAGCCAAGCGGAGGCCCCATTTATGAAGAGGGTCCAGGATTCTCAATCGAGAGACAGAAGCGGAGCCGTAGACCTCACAGCCATAGTCACTTCTCGATTGAACTAAAGGTGTACAGGCAGAAGAGTGTATGCCTATCAGCGCCCCAAGACATATGAGAGAGATGCTCTAAAAGTGTGAGGGTACGCCGGGTGGAAAGTCTCAAATTCCTCAAATGAGGAACCCAAGTAAGACGGGAGTCGAAAGTGAGGCCTAAAAATTTAAGTGTCCCTTACCGGAATGGGATTACTGGCTAAAAACAGCGAGAGGGGAAACAGTAGTAGTCCTACGTCTCTGAAACGACATACACACAATCTTTGGGGAAAGACGGAAACCCACAGACGCTGCCCATCTTTCGACGGCATTAACTGCAAGCTGCACTTGCCTTGCGGCCACTCGTAGAGAACTGCCTGTGCCGTAAATGGCATGATCATCTACGTAGAGAGAACACTTTATGGAAGTTGGTAGAAAATGGACAACCTAGTTCATAACCAGAGAGAAACAAAGAACACTGAGTACAGATCCCTGCGGGATTCCTTCCTCTTGTGTGGTTAAATCGTAGAGCGTTACCAACTCGAACTCGAAAAGTTCGGTTTCTTAAAAAATTAAAAATAAAAAGAGGGAGAAAGCCCATAAAATCCATAGAATGGAGACGTTGGAGGACATAATACCTCCACGTCATGTCGTAGGCTTTGTAGATGTCGAAAAAGACAGCCACAGTGATCTGTTTACGGGAAAACGCGGTTTGGAGATCGTGACTGGGGAGAAGTAGACGGTCTAGAGTGCTGCGAAATTGACGGAAACCAGACTAAGATGGGGAAGGAGTCCTCGCCACTCTAAGATAAAGGACAGTCGGAAAGCGACAATCTTCTCCATTAACTTACAGATACAGCTGGTCAATGCTATTGGGCGAAAGTTTTGAGGAAGGGAGGCGTCCTTGTCAGGCTTCGGGATGGGAATACCTATGGCTCCCGCCATCGAGAGGGAAACACACACTCAATCCAAATTCGGTTAAAAACAGTAAGTAAAAAGTAAAGAGCCGAATTATGCATAGACTGTAGCATTTTGTAATGGATACCATTCGGGCCAGGCGCTGAGTTTCTCCGGGAGAATAGGGCAGATCGAAGTTCGCGCATCGTCAACAATCGGTTATAGGGTTCATTGTTCGGGCAGTCGAAATTGAAATCCTCTCTCTCCATTGCTTCTTTCCGTAATTGGAAAGTCGGAGAGTATCCGGCGACATTTGAAGCTGCGGCAAACGAAGTAGCCAGAGCATTCGCTACTTCTTTCGAATAAAAATTAAAAATGTCCCTGCCATCGACATGGAGGACTGGGGAACGAGAGGGAGTGAACTTTCGGGATGCGACGGACCCGGTTCCAGACCGTAGTAATCGGGGTCGAAGACGTAATCCCGGAGACGTATTGTTGCCAGGAGTCCCTCCGGATTTAAGTACTCGACGAGCCACTGCACGAGCTCTTTGCATGGCAATGCGGTTATCTGGAGATTTATGGCGGTAAAATTGACAAGTAGCAGTCTTCTTATTCCGAACAGCCTCCGCACACTTCTGAGACCATCAAGGGACTCGGCTCAAATGAGAGGAGCATTGTCTGCTGGGAACTGTCTTCTCAGCCGCATTCAAGATTCTCGAACCCAGAAAATTTAAACACCCGTCCACCGACGAAAAATCGTGTGCTGTACAGGACACGTAAGTAAGACTACGATAGCACTCCCAGATTAGTTCTGGGAACAATAAATGAGAGCCACACCGGAAAAAGGTCACTCCCGTAGTCATCCCCCAGGACTTCCCAGGAAAAGTCCAGAAGAGCATCAGTGGAACAAAAGGAGAGAGCAATGCAGGAGAAAGTATCAGTGTGAACGTGATAATAAGTAGGTGCACCTGAGTTGAGACAATACTGGGAGTGGGATGACATCAGGGAGATCAAGGAGCCAGCCACGAAAGTGTCCCAGACATCACCCCACACTGGGCTACGACTATTAAAATCACCTAAAAGTAAGAAAGGTCTAGGGAGTTGCTCAACAACTTCCACTAGCTCCTCTCGGGAGACGGGGGCGTGTGGAGGGAGGTAAACGGAACAGACGGTATACTGCCGAGACAAAGAAAGCCGGACAGCAACCACCTGCAATGTAGATCGAAGTGTGAGTGAGCGACAAGGGACTGATTCTATGTACGAGGATGGCTGAACCACCTCGAGGACCGTGAGCGGGCAGGGGGTTTGTAAAGGAGATGTAGCCAGTAGAAGAAGGCATAGATCGAGAACCCAAAATTGTTTCTTAGAGACAAACACAGGGAGGTTGGTACGTTTGTAAAAGGAAGGAAAGACCTTCATAGTTGGCAAAAATGCCCCGACAGTTCCAGTGAAGGATAGAATTAAAATAACCCATTATAATGGATATATAAAAGGAGAAAGTTTAAAAGTGTGAAAAGGTAAAAGTTAAGAGTGTAAAAGTGAAAAGTGTAAAAGAGAAGAGTATAAAAAATAAAAGATAAAAATGTAAAAGATAAGGGTTAAATACGAAGGGGTAAAAGTTAGCTAAGAAGAAGTAAACTTTAAATATAAAAGAGAAAAAGTTAAAAGTAAAATAACTACCGACCAGAAACAATGGAGCAGATACGACGGTTCTCCGGCAAGTCCGGGTCTGACCCAACCTGTTCAGGCTGAGTCCGCAGGCGGGGATCAGCCGTGCGAGCAGGGAGAGAGGAAGAAACAGGAACTGGAATGCAGGACTTCCGAAAGCAACCGCGGCGTACTCCTAAAGGGGCAGGGACAGAGGCATTGTCGGAACTAAGTGAGGCGAAGCCAGAGGGAACGGTTGGTGGAGAGCAAAAATATGTTGGGGGCATAGGGAGATCCAACAAGGAGCGAGAACGGGCAGGTAAGGCTGACGGGAGGGAGTCGAACACCGCAAGTTGGCTCTCCAACTGGCGGAAGTTCGAAGGGCGAGAAACAGGTACAGACGACTTTGGTGAGAGACTGACGACGCCCACCTGTGAAGAGGGAACCGAGCCACCAGGACCCATAGTACATACAGGGTTCTGGCCCGAAAAAGGAGGAATCACCGACCTGGGACAAAGGTATGAAGTAGAACCACGGGCAGGGTCTGTAAGGGTACCACCCATAGCGGCAGGGGAAGAGAGCGGAGAGGAAACCAGATTCAAGCGATGGTGGCGGCGGTGAGAAACTGGAGAACCAGGGGAGGTCTCCTCGGCTCTACGCTTAACATCCTCCCTCCTGACCAGCAGGAGGTCCCCACAAGGAGGCAGCCCCCACAGACGCCCTTGGAGAGAGAATGCGGCGCGGAGGCGTTCAGGCCAAGAAAGGTCGAGGAGAAACACATGGAGACTGCCGAGACCGACGCTGTGGAGGGCGGAGCTGGGCCAGAGTAAGCGAAGAAGGAACTGAGGGAGGAGACGAGGCAGAAGGGGAGTTTTCGTAAACGGTCAGGTTGCGATCGAGAAACACGAAGAATGTCCGCGAATGTGACGTGTTCTCGCACAAAACGAGCGCGAACCTGAGCTCGAGCCTCAGGGAAAGTCATGCGTTCCTTGGTCTTGAGAGTTAACAACTTCAAATTCAAACTTAAAGTATACACGAGGCTGGGGAAGCAGGATGGTTACCACCACAGTTAATACAAGAAGGGGAGTTAGAACATGGCACACCATGAAAATCCTGGCCGCAATGGACGCAGACACGAGTAGACCGGTGACAACGAGAACCGGTATGCCCGAATGTCTGGCAATTGAAACAACGGGTAGGTGGAGGGACGTAAGGCCGCACATCAAAACGAAGCCAAGCATACCAGACATGCGTTGGAGGCGACAGCTGGTCAAAAGTTTAGCTCAGGCGCGGAGTGGGCTCAAGACAGCCATTAACTCGCTTCGTAAATCGATGTACAGAAGACACCTTCCACTCTGCAAAACATGAGCGGAGGTCCTCCTCCGAGACGTCTAAGAATTGTGGGGCATAGATCGTACCCTGGTAAGAGTTCCTCCGAGTCGAGGGCGCAAGACACCGGACAATCGCCCAAGGCAGATATCGCAGCCAGGGCACCACTCTATTCAGGAGATCAAGATTTGATGAGTAAAGACCCATCACGGAGCTCTGAAATATCCTCCCGAGACACCTGGGCAGAAGCCGCAAGACTGCGAAAGACCGTAACACGGTAGGTAAGCAAAGAACGAGAGGTGGTCGGTTTAATAATAAAAAAGGCGATAGGGGAAGTCGAGAGGGATGGGAATGTTGAGGCCACGGAAACGGGCTTCCAAGACTGACGGGTTCGTCGGTGTTCATGGGGAGAAGAAAGGGTACTCCGCGGAGGAGAACCCCAAGGGAACCCCTGAGGAGCATAAGGTTCCAAAGTAGCAATGGAAGACGTACGAGGGCGAGAATCGACCGTCTTGGTGGAAGATAAGGACAAAGAGATCGAGGGAGAGGTAGTCTGGACAGGACCACCCCCTAAAAAAAGAATAGGGGCTAGAGAGGTGATAGGAGTATCCAAAACCGTAGTCTGAGGATGAGAAGCAAGGGTCGTAAGCTAAGAAGAAGCCATCGCAAAAAAAGGTAACTTCATCCCCCGCGAGCATCCAGCCACCATTGATTCCAACAAGGGAAAGGCGAATCGTGGGCACACTCGGTCCCACCGCCAATAGATGTCACGCAGGGGAAATACACCCAAACCCAGTCCTCGTGCTGAAAAGGCAGACACACTCATCCAACGCGCGGTGAGAGTTGGCAGGGTCAAGGCTTGGGTTTAGTTGAAGGGCCACAAGGGTGAAGGGCAACCACCTCCCTCACCCAAGATCCAAGGAAAGGGTCAAATCAAGGTCCAAAACAAAGCCAAATAAGAAAAAGAAAAAAGGCAGAAGTAGGGGAGAGGAGGAGAAAGAAATAGAAGCAGGAGATCAGACGGGTCCAATGGTCCACGAAGGCAGAGAGAGCCCTTACATCAGAGGAAGATGCATACCCACATTAGCCATAGAGGGACACGCCCCATAGCTCCGGACAAAGCAAAGGGGAAATATATATATATATATATATATATATATATATATATATATATATATATATATATATATATATATATATATATATATATATATATATATATATGCAATTGTGTGGTGAGCACCAACTGACACTTTCCTACACTGTTAGGTGATGTTAAGGACAGCCTGTAAAGCGGTATCGTTACAAAAGTCAGCATGCATTTTAATTACAGCCACTCTTTAGGAATGGAAGCTCTCATCCAGTCTACATCAAAGATTTTTATTTTTAAATTTTAATTGGAGAGTGAAACTGCGGACACCAGACAGAATGAATAATTCGAATTTAATTATTCCGAGAAGGTCTGGAAGCACCCCCACGCATGGCGTATGAAGTGCGCGGGTGTGGAATTTAGCCATGTGGGGAGGGGAGGCGCTGTGAACGAAACGACTGTGCGTACTGGAGTACCGTAACCATTAGCTTCATTTGGAAAGGGATTTTTTTTTTTTTTTTTTTTTGTATTGGGGCGTTTACCGCCACTTCCCGCTATATGGTAGCGGATATCATGGCGAAGCGGAATACGAGAAAGAGAAACGGAGACGGAGAAAAGGCACTAGAAAAGGGAGAACAGCGGACTACAGGTGAGAAGTCACCTAAAGCTCAGATAGGATGCGAGATTGGGAGAGGAAGAGGAAAAGACGGTCAAGCGAGAAGAGAGGGCTCTCAGCGAGCATAAGGCGTAAACGTTCGGGGAGGGGGAAATCAGAAAGGAACGGGAAGGCGCGACGACGTACTGACGACAGTGTGGGGCATTCCACAAGGATGTGAGAGACGGTGAGGGGCGACTGGCAGGAGGCGCAACGAGGAGCCTCCTGCCGGAACATAAGATAGCCGTGCGTGAGGCGCGTATGGCCGATGCGAAGCCGCGCAAGGACGACCTCTTTGTGTCTGGAGCGGTGGAAAGAGGACACCCAATATGACAGACGGGGGCGGATGGACCAGAGTTTATTTCCGGTGGCATCGTCCCAGGACTGTTGCCACATGCGGTCGTAAAAGGAACGAAAGACCTGCACATAGTCTGAGAAGGGGAGCGGGCGGGGGAGGGGAGGCAGCGAGGCGGCGGTCCGGGCTATGCGGTCCGCCGCCTCATTACCGGAAACACCAACATGGGCGGGAACCCAGCAGAAGGTGACCCGGATCCGGTGAACGGTGTGCAGGACATGGTACTCCTGTTGAATAAGGCGTACGAGGGGGTCCGGGGAATCATAGCGCTCGAGCGCCTGAAGGGCGCTCAGCGAGTCCGAAAAAATGGTACAGGAGGACCGCGAACAACCCGATACCAGACGGAGGGCTTCCAGAAGGGCAAAGAGCTCCGCGGAAAAGATGGAGGCCTGAACCGGCAGGGGGATACCCCGGGAGGTAGGTGACAATGACGGAGAAGACGGCGGCCGCGACACCTGCAGGGGAGCGCGAGCCGTCGGTGTAGACGGGAACGTCGTCCGAATGGACGGGAAGATGGGCCAGAAAAGAAGACCGGAGGACGGCAGGAAGAGACTCCTTACGCAGGCCACGGAGCGCCTGGCAACGGCAGATAGGGGTGGTCCGCCAGGGGGGCGACAGATCGAAGGAGAACGGCAGAATAGAGGGTGGGGGGATCCCCAGGGACGAGAAAATCTCGGCCAGAGAGGCAGCGAAATGCCACGTGTCAGGCCGGGGTAGCGCCTGGGAGATCGCGGAGAAGAGTAGGGACATCGGAAGGCGGCAGATGCGAAGGTAACACTTCGCCATGAGAAGGCCCCGGCGAAGGGGCAGGGGGGGTGTCCACAGTCCACCTGAAGACTAGCGACAGGGGACGAGCGGAAGGCACCCGACGCCAGGCGAAGGCCACGGTGGAGAAGAGGATCCAGCATACGGAGTGCCGGAGAGGAGGCGGAGCTGTAGACCACACAGCCGTAGTCGACACGGGATTGCACCAGGGAGGTGTACAGGCGCAGCAGAGTACGCCTGTCCGCCCCCCAGGTCGTGTGGGACAGATGACCCAAAAGGGAGAGGGTGCGGCGAGATGTTTGCCGCAACCGCCTAAGGTGTGGAACCCAACCGAAAAATCCGTCGAGGGTCATACCCAGGAATCTAACGGATGGGACGAGGGGAAGAGGAGTGCCGGCAAGAGTAAGGGCGAAGGTATGCGACAGACGGAGGCGCCGAGGACGGAAAAGCATACTGGAAGACTTAGAGGGTGAGAAAGCATAGCCAACCGAGGACGCCCAGCGAACCACCGCGTTGATGGCTAGCTGGAGCCGACGTTCAGCCAAAGACGGGAGGCGGCCAGAGCAATAGATAGCCAGGTCATCGGCATAGAGGGAGCTACGAACGGATGTAGGCAGGACCGTAGCGACTGTGTTCATCACGAGTGAGAAACACAAGACGCTAAGGACACTACCCTGAGGGACACCCTCCTCCAACGGAAAGCGGTCAGAGAGGGCAGAACCGATGCGGACGCGGAAAGAACGGGCGGACAAGAAGTTATAAATAAAGGAAGGGAGAAAGCCTACGAAACCCAGGGAGCGTAAGCAGTCGAAGACCGCGCTCCGCCGGGTAGTATCGTAGGCCTTCTGGAGGTCGAAAAAGACGGCGAGTACAAATTGACGACCGGAAGCGCCGGAAACCAGCCTGGGTAGCAGGGTACTGGTCACTCGCCTCCAAGGTAAAGGACAGCCGCGAGGCGACCATCGCCTCCATCACCTTGCAGGCACAGCATGTTAGGGAAATGGGGCGACAGTTCGACGGGAGTGAGGGGTCTTTATCGGGCTTCGGGATGGGGACGACGATGGACTCACGCCATCGGTCCGGAAATGAACCCTCCAACCAAATCCGGTTATAGAGGTCCAGTAGAAAGCTGAGAGCAGAGGGGTGGAGGTGCCGTAACAAGTCATAGGGGATATTATCGGGGCCGGGGGCGGAGGAGCGTCGGGGGCGAGGGCCTCCCGAAGCTCTGTCATGTGGAAGAGGTGATTATAGGGGTCATCCCTATGAGGTGGAAATTCCGGTGGGTCGCGGCGGGAGTGGGGGGAATCGGAACTGGAGATGGCTGCGAAGTGCGCCGCGAGTGCGTTCGCGACGGCCTCCGGATCGGACACGAACTCGTCGTCCCCGACCCGAAGCACCGGGGGTCGAGGGGGGACACGGGTCCTCTCAAAGCTACGCACCTTGCGCCAAACAGTCGAGGGGGCGGTCGAGGAGGAGATCCCGGACACGTAACTCCGCCAGGAGGTACGCCGGGCTAGTTTCAAGACCCGACGGGCCACTGCCTTCAGGCGCTGAAACGCCATCTTATGCTCCGGCTGGCGGGTCCGGTAGAAGCGACGGCCAGCACGGCGCCGCTCCTGAACGGCACGGGAGCACTCTGGGGTCCACCATGGGACGCTGCGCGGCCTGGGGGAGCCTGAGGTACGGGGGATGCAACTGGTGGCAGCCGAGAGGATCTTGCTTTCGAGAAAGGCGAGGGCCTCACTAACGGAGGGAAAGGCAGGAATGGACGGCGAGATCGCCGTGCACCTCGTGTATGAGGCCCATTTCGCTCGGGCGAACAGCCAGCGCGGGCGGACAGAGGTGGGGGGGAGGAGACGGGTTGGGGTAAGACACACAGGGAAATGGTCACTGCCGGAAGAATCCGGCAGGACCTCCCAGGTGAACTCCGTCACGATATCGAGGGAAACCAGGGAAAGATCAATACAGGTGAAACTGTCATGGGCCGAGTGGAGGCAGGTTGGGGAGCCATCGTTCAGAAAGGTGAACTCTAGCTCGTCCATAAGGGAGAGAAGGGTCCCGGAGAGAAAGGTGGAGCAAACGTCCCCCCAGGCCGGGTCCCGACTGTTGAAGTCCCCGAGAAGCAGGAAAGGGCGGGGAAGCTGCAGAATTAGGTCACGGAGAGAATCGGGTGGAGGGCGTACGTTAGGGGAGAGGTAAAGAGAGCAGACCGTGAGCTGACGCCACAAAGAAAGGCGCACGGCCACAGCTTGCAAGACAGTACGGAGCGGGAGGGGGCGGAAAGGGACGGAGCGGTGCACGAAGACCGCGGAGCCCCCCCTACCCGCCCCATCGAGAGGCGGGGAAGGGAGCCCGCAGTAGCCGGACACTCGAGGGAGGGAACGGGAGCCCAGTATCGTCTCCTGAAGGCAGAAACACGCCGGACACCTGGAGGCCAGGAGAGAAGAGACTCTCGAGGCCTACCAGGAGCCCGCGGATGTTCCACTGCAGGAGCGAAGTATATGGAGGGGTAGGAAAGTCTGCGAAACGGATGGTTATGGGGTGGGTGGGCCGATCGGGCGGCCCGAGATTAACAAGGGGATTGGAAAGCCCCGGGGCCCAACGGGGGACGCCGAACGTGGGCGAAGGCGAGGGTCACCCCGACGGGGGGGCGATGTAGAAACTGACGCCGGCAAATCGTCCTGAAGAGGAGTCACCCGGACGCCCGGGGGAGAGCGATGCAGAGAAGGGGATGTGAGGGGTATCCAGAAGGCCCCTCCCTTCACCGGAGGTGCAGGGGAGGCTGGACTACAAGGGGGAGTGGAAAAGGATACCTCACCCGGATGCATAGGCAGGTCATGGAGAGAGGTGGGGTAGGTCACGCGCGGGGGCGTGCTCATCCCATCCACGCCGACCAGGCGGGCGAGTTCCCCCTCCAGTGGGTCCATCGACCGAACCGGTGAGGGATGTATCTCCGCCCCCACCACGAGGGTCGTCGGGGACCCCAGGGGGGAGCGTCCATAACGGTTGCGCAGCGGGGACGGTGAGGACACCGGGATGGTAGGGCGAAGGGGGCGGGGCGTTTGTGTCTGGGAGAGGAAGGTGATGCGAGGCCTATGGCCTCGAACCTTTCGGGGTCACTATTGGTGCGGCGCTTGCGGCCCATTCCCCTCCGTCGTGCGGCCCGCATGGGCGACGGCGGGTCACGGTCCGGAATGGGGGTGGCCGAAAGCGCCGGTGGAGAGGGCGTAGAAGGGGCAGGGGGGGTTGCCGACGAAGCATCGGCGTTCGCGGAGGGAGCACGTGCGGACGCGCTGGTAGTACAGGGAGCCGCGGCGGGAGTCCGCTGGGCGGCAGAGGATAGACAGGGAGTAGCGGACACGGTGAGTGGAGGCGCGTCGGGAACCGCCGGTGAGGACGGGGTCTGGGCCGGCGGCGGCCGGGGACGGAGAGCCTCGGCGTACGAGGTACGCCACGCAACCGGTCCCGCGCCTCCCGAGCGCTGAGAAATTCTGATGAACAGAGGGCCCGAACCTCCCTCTCAAAGAGGAAGGACGGGCAAGAGCGGGATGAAGCAGGGTGCGGTCCATGACAGTTGGTGCAGGAAGACGGAGCAGTACAGGGCAAGGGGTGGGGAGGGCCGCCGCAGTGGACACACAACGGGGCCGGCTGACGGCAGGAACTGCTCACGTGGCCAAACCTATTGCACTGAAAACAGCGCGTAGGATCTGGCACGTATGGCCGAACCGAGAATTCGCATGCTCGTCTCTCACCAAAGCCCCAGAATACCGAAACGGGGGGCACCAGTGAGTCAAAAGTAAGGAGAAGGCGAGGAGAAGGGACGGCTGGGGATCGCGATCTGTCGGGAAAACGGTATATTCTCACCACACCCTGGGAGGCGAGGTCAGTCTGGAGGTCCTCCACCGGGATGGGTAGAAGACGAGCAGCGTAGATCGTGCACTGGCACTGATTGAGGCGGGGGTGGGGAGTCACCGTGATCCCGCAGCCCAGGACATCGGGGATAGCGAGCAGAGAGGAGGTTTCGGCAGAGGAACGCGACCTTATCAAAATTGAGCCATCCCTCTGAGGCCGAAGGTCAAAACGCGCCGTCCCCGTCTTCCCATGGATCGCTCGAAAGAGGCGTTCGTGGTTAGTGGGGAGGGGCTTGGAGGAGGAGGGGCGGAGGACGAGGAACTTGTCCATCGTCCTAAGGCCGAGTGAAGCCGTCTGGCCAAACACCACAGGAACTTCGAGGGGGCGAGAAGACGAGAAAGGCGGACGGCGACGTCGGGTCCCACGTCCCCCAGAGGCCGAGGGGGCCGGGGGCGATGAGGCCCGACCGGAGTGGGAGGCGACCGGGGCCGCGGGCCTCCCACCTGAGGGCGAAAAAGCAGGTGGGTCCCTATCGGGACGTGGTATATGGGGGGATCCAGGGGTCGGGGGGTCCACTGCAGGTCCATCCGCTACTGGCGGGGGTCGGGCAGCGGCGCCACGAGCCTGGGGAAGAGAGGGAGAGGTGGTGTCGGCAAGAAGAGCAGACCGGGTGGGCGAGGGCTGCCGACTGCCCTTACCAGACCCACGGTCCAAAGAGGTAGTCAGAGGGAGGTCAGATGCACAAGCCGGGTCATCAACGAGGTCCATTAGATTTGTAAGTGTTTCCATAGAAAATTTTTATTGTTGTTTCGCGCCCGGGGCCGCGGGGAACCGATTACCCTGGGCCCAAGGGGACCAAGCGCACGCCGGCGGGGGATGGGTGCCTCGTCCCATGTAGGTACCCCCGTTTCAAAAGGGGCCCTTGCATCGTCGAAAGTTCTCCCCCGCCGGCAGCAAAGACCAAGGCCCCCCAGGGTCCCAGGCCTGGGCACCCTACCAGCCAACTTAGTCCGGCCCTGGCCATGGGAGCGAGACCCCCAGCGACCAGCCCCGGCAGCCCACGGGGCGCGCGAAGTGAACAGAGAAAGCAGAAAAAACAGAGGGGGCAAGGAAGAGGGTAAAGAGGGGAAGACAGGAAAGAGGGGGCTGTAGGATAGCAGGGTATGCTAAAAGTCCACTTCGCAACCGGGCGGGGACCCGGCAGGGCCCCCAGCCGCGGCTGACCCCCCTCGCCACATGGAGGCAAGAGCCCGCGGGCGATCTACCCCAGAAAGACCGCCCGCGGGGAGGGGGGGAAAGGGATGTAAACCTGCCAAAGGCCACACTGTTGATTGGCATTTTTCTCCCTGCGGTCTTATCGGTCCATTCTTCTTCAATGACACAGTGATATGTGATCGGTACTTCAATCTCCTGAACATTGTACCCACCACTGAAAACGTGTACGCCAATGAACAAGCGTTTTTTCCAGCAAGATGGCGCTCACCCACATTTTCATAGTGATGTACGAGCACTATCAGACGCACACTTTCCTGGATGGGATGGGGATACCCACTACTCTCTCCATATCTCACACACCCAGAGAATTGTTGATGCTCGCACCGCCATTCCCGTGAAAAAGTGCGCCGCTGCGCATCGTTCAGAAACTACTCGAACAAAGCTCGCATGGATGCTGCTGATAAACATTTTGAACATCTACTCGTGTCACGTGATGTTAGCGGTATGGTGTTTCGAATGAAACGTGTCTAAACACTCAGTACCGCGCAAAAGTGACTATACATCTTTCTGGGACACGCTGTATAATAAGTCAGTAACTGAACCTTACCAGAATAAAGTAAGCGTAACGGTACTTTTACATTACTTACTCGATGTTACATAATAACTATATTAAACTCAAGCATAAACTATATGAAAAATTTGTTAGAAAAGAAAGGAAGAGTTTGAGAAAAAAAATCATAATCTTTAAGAACTTTGAGCTAAGTTAAAATGTATACTTAAAACATTAGTTTCTCCCCATTATTTCTATTGAAGCGAGGAAAGATCTCTTCTTACCTTATTGAAAATATCGTTTCTAATTCTCAGTATTCTCTCCACATGGTCAATGGCCGCTTGGCACTGACTCTGAGTACCAATGAGAGGGTCATCCTCCTGGCACTGCCCGAGACACGTCATCAGAGTGCCCAAAAGGGAAATCACCCAATCATTACAGCACACTACGTCCTCTCTCACCTCTCTGTAAATGCTGTTCCACGCCAAACAACCACCTGAATACAGTGAATAGTATTATTCTTCGCTATTATCGTAGTTTCAAAACAAATCATCTACGTGCTTTTATTTTGCTATCATCTTTGTTTATCTTTACTATTATTATTATTATATAAATATAATAAAAAATGAAACAGTTCAAAATGCCCGAATCTACTTCCAAACAAGCAAGAGCCACAGAGAATTAATCCAAGACACAACCTTTCCCTCGCCTTCACTCCGTTACTTACCTAACCTCTTGTAGGCACTCGGGTGGTTGCAGAGTGCCATAGTCCTTTTAAGAACAGACTTCAAATTGACCCGCGATTGGTCTTGGCCTTTGCTCTGTTTGCGCGACCATTTCAGGAACTCGAAAAGACATTGGGCACTCAGGTCCCTCAGCGAAGGGTCATTCGGAGTTACAATACCATCCTAACAACAAATAAACATATTAGAAGCACGGACGGACGGACGATTTATAAATGAAAACCGATTTCTTTTCCATCTTCATTTCATATTTCAACTGGACTCTGGTGTACAAAAGACAAAATGAAAAGCTCTTATAATTTAAGAAAAAGTAATTTCCTTATTAAACAAGAACTATGTCAAAACGGCATCAGTGCTCCCTTCTATATTTGTAACCTTCGGGTAAAAAAAATCAGGGGGAGGGAGGGACAGTTCCAGAATCCAAAAGTTCTCTTTATACCATATTGTAAATCTACCTTCGTATTTTAATTCTTTAATTCTACGTAAAAGTTACCATATCCTGTCTCGTAAAGATTTGTGCAATTTTAAAATGAAGGCACCTAAGCGCAAATATGCGAAAAACCACTTATAAAGAGAGATACAATAGCAACTATAAAAGATACTAACATAAAATGTATACAAAATTGAATTAGCTATTAAGAAAACAGTGAAACGTTTACCCTCAACACAGCTGTTTAGTATTTTTAAATTAATATTTGTGTACTGAAAGACTCCGACTATAATCTATTTTTTATGCGCGAGTTAAAATGCGTGAAGCTCCATCGCAATTTAAGTGCCTCGCCAACTGAATGTAAAAGTTAAATCCTTTCTGGATTACAATTTTGTTCGAAATCGTCTGTGTAACGATTTTTACACGATTTAATACGTGTGTGAATTAACTACGCATGTTTAGGCTTTGATACTCTCCTCATGCAAATTTTACTTCCATCCATTTTCAACTTACCATAATAACCTGAAGCAGCACTGCCGTGTCCGGATGCTCGAACGTCCTGTTATTGGTGAACCAGTGAATTGTCTGGAAAGTGAGAGTGAGGAAGAGCTGCCTCGTCACGTTGTCCGCATCACATGATAGCGACAACATCGCCTGGAAAACGTGGAGGTAAATCGACGTCATTGGACGCCGCCTCCGCATTTGCTCGCTTTGCTGGTGACCTTGAAAGGAGTAACAAAATTAGTTATGTCGTAATAACCGCAACTCACTCCGAAAGTACTTTTAAATTTAAATAGGCTCACTCGGTGACGCTTTTAACCCTTCTCCGAGTTATACACTGCATATTCATTCACTATTTAAAAAGGAGAAGCTACAAAAAGAACTTGCGGAATACTATGCCAAAAAGAGCCCATTCTGCTTCCACTACCACGGTCTCAAACCAAAATAAGGTGGCTTTCTATTAAAGCTTTCATTAACCATAGTATAATATATCAAATCACCTGATCTCATTCATGAGCCGTCACATTAAAATGAATATACGATAATCTACAACTGACTCTTACTACTTACAATTACTATACTCTACATAACTCTCTCTCGGAAAGTAATGAAAAGTAACATTGTTCTTGTTTCCTCTAATCTGTATACCTTTACACCACCATGAATTTGAATTTTTCTGAATATGTAACAAATCCTGGCCCTAATCCGACATCACCAAACATTCCACACGAGTCAATTTTTGCATGAATGTTTATGAATGTAATGAGATTTTATAATAAGACTTGGTAATTATATTAGACTAACTGTGTAACTTTAAAAAAGATACCGTATTCTATAAATAAATTAAAGTAGGTCCCGGACTTACGAACATTCGACTTAGGAACATTCGACTTAGGAACATTCGACTTAGGAACATTCGACTTACGAACATTCGACTTACGAACATTCGACTTACGAACATTCGACTTACGAACATTCGAAGATACGAACAACAAAGTGCGTGCTAGCGGTATGTAGTTACACCGAACTGCAGATGGAACTGAAGGAAGAAGACCAATCAGTTACTAGAAAGCCACTCGCAAGAGCTAACAAACAAAGACTTGATGGAACTTGATGCACAGAGGGCGGGGGTGGAGGTTTGTTTTTTAATGAATAAAATACATACGTTAGTGTCATACGTTGTGCAGTTTTTACGCCTTTTTTTTTACATACTTTACATATTTTTATGCATTTATTTTGCCGATATAAGTTATTTCCGACTTACGAACATTTTCGACTTAAGAACAGACCTCCGAAACGCATTAAGTTCGTAAGTCGGGGACTTACTGTACTTCCAACGATTTCCTCAAATCGTATCTGGAGAATTCACCGTTCATCCAAGAAATCAAGGTTACATTTTAAGTGGGTTTGCCTCGACAATGGCATCTGTAGTAAAAAGAAAAAAAAAATACGCAAACCTATTCCGATCATCAGAATAATAATGGAATGCAAGAGTTCACAAGCTGCGACTTTGGTCTGTCTATCACTCGAATTTAAGGCTCTGTCCACTGTGTGGGGAAGGATGTCATCTGAAAATTACAAAAAATAATTGAAATTTAATACTCTAAAATAAATTTTTAAAATCCCTTGTATTGTTAGCTTTTATTAGCAGAAACTATTTATGTCTAGCCTAACATTAACACCCATACTTCGAGTGATATTGCAATTCACCAATTAGCTACTAGAAAGGGGAAAGGCAATAAATCTTGGTCTCCATTCTCTTATGAGGGAAAACGCGCAACGGGCGAAGACACCGTTAATAACTGACGAACTGAAATCCAATATGAACACACGCATTGCATCTCAACTCTTAGAGTGAAAACAACTTCGGAATTACCAAGAAAGATATCGAGTTTAACTTGTTGAAAAGGCATAGAGAAAAGGATGTGTTTCTGGCTGTCCCAGGCCATGGCATTGTTGGAGAGAGAAGCTCTCTGATTATTAACCATCGAAAAGCACAAATCCTGACCCAAGTGACCCAACAACTGAAGGATTGACAGCTGGATTTTTCGCATTTCTGAATTCTCAACCTGTAAATTTGGATCAATTTTACTTTCATTACATGGATCATATCCATCATCTAATCATTCCCCTAACTTGAAATACAAAGGTTTAAGGCCGGCCGCGCGCAGGATCGTCTCGCGACTGACGACTGACAACTAGGGTCGTCAGTCGCAAGACGATCCTGCGCGCGGCCGGCATAAAAACAAATAAAAAAAACAAAAATCATAACGAATTTACACAAAATATTAAAATTTGTCTCACTTTTTTTCCTTCCTCAATCTTCTTCTTATCCACCTTTCGGCGTTGCCTCGCCAAAGACATTTTCACAGCTATCACTCGAGTGTGCATCTCAGACTCAGAAAGGGATTCTAAATATGGCGGAAATGAAGCAACAATGAAAAGTCAATCACGAAACTTTAATTTTTAAAATGACGCCAAAACTTTTAATTCTATGAAACTTCTTTCACCCTAAAAAGAGAGCCCAGGTGTATTCCCTCATTTAAAAATTAAAAAAGGAACCTTTAGACCGCAAATAAGGAAGCAGCATTGGCAAAACCTCCGGAAAGAACCTCTGCACTTCCTCCTCCTTCAGGCATTCTGACCATAGGTGAAGAGCAGAGACGCAGATACGGGCGATGGGAAGGTAGCTCAAGCCCATCTGGAGACACATCTGGGGAAAACAATCACACACTAACGGCCAACTGGAGAGGAGGGGCGACAAGCTTGACCTTCGCGAAATGAGGAATCATCGCGCGGAACCATTGTAAGGTTGTAAGGTAAGGTGTGTGTGTGTGTGTGTGTGTGGTGTGTGTGTGTGTGTGTGTGTGTGTGTGTGTGTGTGTGTATTTTTTTTTTTTTTTTTTTCGGGAAGAACCGATTCGCCTCTATTTAAAAGGGCATATCTCGGAGGAAAAACAAAGAAAAAGTGAGAGGAAAGACAGAGGAAAAAGAAAGGGTGGAGGGGACAGTCGAAGTGGAAAAAGACCAAGGATGACAAGGACTGCAGGGTCGAGCCCCATCATCCTTGGGTGCTAGGGCCGGGAGGGCGCACGTGAAACCTCCAGGAACAAGCACGTACAAACGAGCACAAAGAGCACTCAAGAGCACGAGCTTAGAACCCCCTTGCGGGGATATATATATATATATATATATATATATATATATATATATATATATATATATATATATATATATATATATTAGGGTGGTCCAAATCCATAGGGGGAAATTTCAAAATTGTCTTAGTCTCCACAAGTGTGGTTTTTGTCCATTTAGTGTCACACATGGTCTGTGCAAAATTGCAGCGTGATTGGTGAATATTTAGAGGTCGCCCCACTCTGAATATATATATTATATAATGTACTTTTTCTTCCGTAGGTCCGATGGCTCAAACTCGATCAATTCCAAAAGTTTGGCTTCTAGGGATGGCAACTGGAACTTTATCCACGTCAAGGCTCCCTACATGCCTTGACGCCCTCCTCTTGGGGTAATACCACCACATCAATCAAAAGCAAACCACCTCCGACAGTCTGAACCAGGCATGCCAGAGGGTGATTGAAGTCTGGACCCGAGCGCGGATCCCACTCAACGGATCGACTCCTGTGTCCGTAAGCTTTCAAAGCTTTTAGACCGCTACAAAACACTCAAGAAGCACAGGACCAGGCAACGTGCCAGCGATAGAATGAATGAAGACATCTTCAAAGCGGACATCCAGGAACTGTTTGACATCGCAACCAGTGATGCCATGAGCACAATCGTCAACGTTGAGGACCGAAATTTCCTGTCCATGCAGCGCAAGGACGTCAATTCTTGCAGCATGGCTGGCATTGATAAGGAAACGACTACACAAGAGGACAGAAAGCGATCCAGAATTGAGAAGGAAGCCAAGAGGAAGGCATGAAGCAACACAGAAAGATTTGGAATATATATATATATATATATATATATATATATATATTATATATATATAATATATATATATATATATATATTATATATATATATATATATATATATATTATAATATTATATATATATATATATATATATATATATATATATATATATATTTATATATATATATATATAATATATATATATATTATATATATATATATATAATATATATATATATATATATATATATATATATATTATATATATATATATATATATATATATATATATATATATATATATATATATATATATATATATATATATGGGAATGAACTCAGAATGGTCCCCTGAGTTTTTTATGATACACACAAACAGTGCATGGAACAAGGAACTCTTCTGGGAAAATTAAATCCACTATAGTCCGAATAAGTAATGGTAAATGACAAATACCATAGTTTTTCTTTTTCATGATGCTAGCCCGACGTGGGCAACGGGTCACTCGCAAAGAGGTCCCATAAATATAGCTTCCCTATGGGACCTCTTTGCGAGTGACCCGTTGCCCACGTCGGGCTAGCATCATGAAAAAGAAAAACTATGGTATTTGTCATTTACCATTACTTATTCGGACTATAGTGGATTTAATTTTCCCAGAAGAGTTCCTTGTTCCATGCACTGTCTGTGTGTATCATATATATATATATATAGTCATGCGGTTTGCTTCTACAAAGCTTCAATTTAATATTTAGGAGAAATCCAATGACAAGGAGGAATGTAAATGCCATGAAAAGTCTTCTTTAATGCGCAACGTTTCGAGCAATACGCTCATCATCAGGCTAGATAATAACAATATGAAATTAGAATCAATAAATAAATGTGAACAAGACAAAATAATTTCCATAAAACCTATTCAGTAAAAGCAAATTTTAAAACTAAAAGAAGAGGGTTAAATTCAAAGTTATAAAAATTTACATATAAAATTAACCAGAAATTTAAAAAGCTATTTTTAAATTACATATAGTAAATTTGAAATTAGTACACTGGAATAATTAACACTAATACAATGGAATAATTAACACTACGAACCTTTCAATGCTGGTTCCGAGGCACGAGTAATTTAAAACAAACAAAACAGGAAACAAGCTATGGGTTGGGCGGTTGGAGTTATAAGTTAGGGGAGGGGGGAGGGGAGTTGGGGAGGGGGGTTATAAAAAATTTAGAGGGACAGCTGAGGAATCCACGTTTAGAGAAGGGGTCAATGTTTTAATATAAAGAGATTCCAAAATTCTAAGTGAGTTAGGACAAGAATTACAACCGAGAATTTTAAAATTATCTAAAGTGACATCAGTTTTACATTTTTACTGTGTTCCCGAATACTGGAGGCTTCTTTTTTATTTAAAATTTTACCTGTTCGGCAACTTATTCCCATATGCGAATAAAATCTAGTCCTGAGGGAGCGCACGGTGCTGCCAATGTAAGTACCAAGGAGACACCTTGGGCAGGTAAATAAATATACAACACCGCTACGCAACGAATCAGGAGTTCGATCCTTCGCTGAGAAAAAGCTACCTAAAGACATTTTGTTAATAAATATAATGCGAAATCAGTATGATAAAAAAATTTTCTTAACAACTTTGTAAATTTAAGTTTAAATTCTTTATTCATGGGACCCATTTCAGGTACCAGGAAATATTTTATATCTTTAGGCACTGAAATACAGGAAAGTTGAGGGCTATAAACATTATTTAAGAAAGATCTTATTAGTTTATCTACATATTGAACAGGAAAACTATTATTGTAAAATATGATCTTAAATTATTAAATTCATCGTTTAGTAAGGTAAAACTAGAGGTCAAATTATATCCTCTGAACAAGAGTGTTTTAATACACGACATCTTATAGTTAAAATCAGTAAAACTAAAGAAATTCATGCCCAAACCAGTAAAAGTGGGTTTCCTGTAAACTGATGTAGTAATAGAATCACCTTTTTTCGAAATTAAAAGATCTAAAAAGGGAAGGGAGCCATTTTTCTCAGTTCCATTGTATAAGTTATATTGGGGTGCAGAGAATTTAAGAAGTTAAAAAATTGTTGCGCTTGTACAGCATTATCAAAAACAGCTATCGAGTCATCCACGAAGCGTCGATAGAAAATTGGTTTACAATGGGTGGGAGATTGTCTAAAAATTACAACTTTCCTGTATTTCAGTGCCTAAAGATATAAAATATTTCCTGGTACCTGAAATGGGTCCCATGAATAAAGAATTTAAACTTAAATTTACAAAGTTGTTAAGAAAATTTTTTTATCATACTGATTTTCGCATTATATTTATTAACAAAATGTCTTTAGGTAGCTTTTTCTCAGCGAAGGATCGAACTCCTGATTCGTTGCGTAGCGGTGTTGTATATTTATTTACCTGCCCAAGGTGTCTCCTTGGTACTTACATTGGCAGCACCGTGCGCTCCCTCAGGACTAGATTTTATTCGCATATGGGAATAAGTTGCCGAACAGGTAAAATTTTAAATAAAAAAGAAGCCTCCAGTATTCGGAACACAGTAAAAATGTAAAACTGATGTCACTTTAGATAATTTTAAAATTCTCGGTTGTAATTCTTGTCCTAACTCACTTAGAATTTTGGAATCTCTTTATATTAAAACATTGACCCCTTCTCTAAACGTGGATTCCTCAGCTGTCCCTCTAAATTTTTATAACCCCCCTCCCCAACTCCCCTCCCCCTCCCCTAACTTATAACTCCAACCGCCCAACCCATAGCTTGTTTCCTGTTTTGTTTTGTTTTAAATTACTCGTGCCTCGGAACCAGCATTGAAAGGTTCGTAGTGTTAATTATTCCATTGTATTAGTGTTAATTATTCCAGTGTACTAATTTCAAATTTACTATATGTAATTTAAAAATAGCTTTTTAAATTTCTGGTTAATTTTATATGTAAATTTTTATAACTTTGAATTTAACCTCTTCTTTTAGTCTTTTTAAAATTTGCTTTTACTGAATAGGTTTTATGGAAATTATTTTGTCTTGTTCACATTTATTTATTGATTCTAATTTCATATTGTTATTATCTAGCCTGATGATGAGCGTATTGCTCGAAACGTTGCGCATTAAAGAAGACTTTTCATGGCATTTACATTCCTCCTTGTCATTGGATTTCTCCTAAATATTATATATATATATATATATATTAGGGTGATGCAAAATAACTTATCATTTCAAAAACTTGAAGACACCCTCTAATTTTATTTAATTTAGTGTAAAAACTGAACATGCAAAATTTCAGCACAATTGAAGACATTTTAGAGGTTGCTACCATCCATTGAACATTTTGTATATTGTTATTTTTCAGTTTGTATTTATTGTACATTTATTTATTTTGCAGATTTCATCAAAAATGGTAGTCAGCAACATATAGCAGTCATAACAGACTCTGAACCTCTTTCCGTAAACCTTCTCATCCCTTTCATTGCTATAGACGCCGTGGCCGAACATTCTAGAATCATTTCTTTGCTGTGACGTCACTGTGGCGGCCGCGTCAGTGTAAGTGCGGCGTCACTGACTCAGTATCTTTGCTGCCTTCGCTGAGAGTGGTTGTATAGCAGCTGCTGAGTTGCACTCATGGAGCGGCATACGCGTCACAAAACAGTTGTTTGGCTCATAGGACATCCTATAGAGTCCTTCAAAGAAACCCAGTTTCCATCTAAAAGGGAAACATTAGCATTGTTTATGAACTACAAGATCAATAAAAAGCAACAGGTGAAAACAGCGGCTTTGTTGACTGCTAGAGATGTTATGGATGTGTGGGAAAAGGCACGCATCCCAACAGTGTTGAAATGTCATGTCGTGGAGAGAGTAAAGAAACTTTTCAACGAGTGGAGAAACTAAAGAAGAACAGAAATAATAAGAAGAAGCAATCACCTGCACTACTTCAAAAACAAGAGAGCTGGCAAAATGACTTGCAAGATCTGTTTGACATTGCACATGCAAGTGCTCTTGACATGATAAAGATAGATGAAGATCGTGAGTTTTTGATGCTGCAACGACAAAAAGGAAGAAAAGGCAAAATGTCTGGAGTGGATAAAGTTTTTTCACAAATGGAAGAGATTGCTAGAGAAAAGGAAACATTGCTTGAAAAGAAAAGAAAGAGGGAAACAGCCGTTTTCGAAGCAGCAGTGCTCTCAAGTTCAAGTCCTTCAAGTTTGAATGAAGATAGTTCAAAATCAGAAGAAGAATTTGTGCTGACCCTCAGCAGCCATCAACTTCGAGACAAAGTAGATCAAAGTCTAAGAGTGCAAAGCTTATGGATTCTTCAATGCTTGTATCTCTTGATGCTGCAAAAGTAAGTGATAGAGCTGCTTCGGAAATCTTGATCCCAACAATCAATGCTCTTGGGCAAAACCCTGAAGAATACAGTGTTAGCTATTCATCGATACGGAGAGCAAGACAAAGGAACCGCAAGACAATGGCAGAAAATTTGAAGCAGGATTTCGAAACAAATTGCCCTCTCCAAATACATTGGGACGGCAAACTACTGGAAGATATTACTGGTCATGAAATGTTGATCGACTGCCAGTTCTAATTTCCGGCCAAGGAGTTGATCAGCTTCTTGGTATTCCCAAACTTGCCAGAGGAACTGGTCAAAACATTGCAGATGCTGTCCATCAGTTAGTATTGGAGTGGAATATATCTGACCAAGTGAAGGGCATGTGTTTTGACACCACTGCCTCCAACACAGGTTCTAAGAGTGGTGCTTGTATGTTACTAGAGCAAAGATTGGATAAAGATATGCTGTGGCTGGCTTGCCGACATCATATTTTCGAAATAGTGTTAGAAGCTGCAGTTTCTGTCTCCTTGCCATCTTCTAGTGGCCCTGACATACAACTGTTTAAGAGATTCAAAGCAAAGTGGGTGGAAATTGACAAGACAATTACCAAACAGCAACAAATGACCCTAACATTGCAGAGAAAATCTCAGATGCTGAAGAACTCATTCAATTGCTCAAGCTCAGCTTGATGAACAGCAGCCTCGTGATGACTACAAGGAATTGTTCGAGCTAACGCTCATTTTCATCGGTAGTGCCCCCAAGTCAGGAATCAGCTTTAAAGCACCCGGAGCTTATCACAGAGCACGATGGATGGGCAAGCTAATTTACTGCATTAAAATTTGGATGTTTAAATCTCAGTTTAAACTAACTGAGAGAGAGGAAAAAGGACTGAGAGATGTTTGCTGCTTTTCAGCTGCGATATACATCAGATCGTGGTACCTGGCACCCATACCCTCATGCGCCCCCGTTCAGATTTGCATTTTGTGCAAAGTCTGCAGCTCTACAAGCAAAAGGATGACAAAATTGCAAGTGCTGCACTCAATAAGTTTTTGAGACATTTGTGGTACCTCTCTGAGGAGCTTGTGGGCGCTTGCATTTTTTGATTCAGCTGTTTCGCATGAGACAAAAAACAAAATGAAGCATGCTCTGCAGAAACCAGTTGACTCAAAACCGAGCAAGCGAGCATCAATAAATCCTGAATCAGCTGGGCAGAAACAACTGCAGGATTTCGTTACTGCGAACACAAAAAGATTCTTTGAAATCCTAGAGGTGCCTTGCACTTTTCTTGAAAAAGATGCTGAAGAATGGAATGATGATGAAAGTTATGCGAATGCAAGAGATATCGCATATGGACTCAAAGTGGTAAACGACATTGCGGAAAGAGGTGTACGACTGATGGAGGAATACAACAAACTGATAACCAATGATGAAGAGCAGAAACAATACCTTCTTCAAATTGTTAAAAGTTACAGGTCGTCACTCTCAAACAAAAACAAGAAAACATTACTCTTGCTTCACAAAAAACGAAAATAAACATACATAAGTGGTTATGATATGCCTACTGGGGAAACTTCCACATAAAAAAAAGTTAACGCGCTATACGCTGTACCTCAGAGGGTGGTGCGGAAATCAGCGTGCCTATTATTTACTATTTTATGAGCTCACTACGTACTATAGTCTAGAATGTCATCGTTTTTTTCAAACTAGGTTAACTAGGTACATATCAAACCGGCTCCGGCGAAAATATCAACAAAACAATATTTTTGAGCACAAACTGATATACATTTATTTTTAAAGCTTGGTAGCAACCTCTAATTTTCTCTTTTTCAAACCCAAATTTCGCATACAATGCTTTCTTAGGAATATGAATAAAATAGGAGGGTGTCTCCCTGAAAATTGAAAAAAAAAAATTTGACCCCTTTTTTGCATCACCCTAATATATATATATATATATATATATATATATATATATATATATATATATATATATATATGACTAAGTTTTTCTGTTTGTATCAGTTGATTCTTTCAATATTTAGGTTTAGCTTGTAGTTTAATGAACTTGAACTATTTGTTTAAAGATTTATTTTGTTAACCAAAGACAAATTGACTACATATATATTTCATTTTATGTAATTAAAATGGTAGTAATTCTGTCTTATTCTTCCTGGCTGAGGCGGCCTTGCTGTATTAGGAACATCATCGCAGCCACTTTAACAATATAGACTTGTATAAGGCTTCATCAATTAAAGCTGAGCGGTTCAAAAGTTATGGCACGGACACGAAAGTGTGAAACGCATTCCAGTATGTCCCCTCCAAATTTATTTGGTCGGGAACATAGTAATGTCTTTTTTATCGGACTAAATACATTATTATTCTAAAAACTTACAAACTACAAAATCATGGTTAACTTTAGGAGGGAGTGAGGCAAACTGGATTAGTTTAAATTATTTTGAATCTTTTTCTATACTGTGGAGAAAACATGGAAAAAAATTCATAGGATTGCAGATGAGAATGGGGATGGGCAGCATTTAAAAGCTTGTTCTCAGTAACTATGACAGCAAGCCACAACTAGCAACAAAATGCCAAGTTCTTAAAGTTTTGTTCATATATTAGAGCCCTTAAAGTTGAATCTACCGGAATAACTCGGTAATTATAGTACTAACCAAGGCAAACCTCGCTAATATGGATCTCTGACAACCTACGTCAAATTCAAATTTATCATAAGCAACTCTTAAGCCATAATAAGCTCAAACTGAAATTTACGCAGTTAAAAACAAACAAAATCCACCAGCCAATATACTTCAGATCTGGAAAATATTCTAGAAATTCTAGTCTGGTTCTACGTCCAGTAATAATCTACACCGCAGCTTACCCGTTTTAGCCTAATATTAACTAGATTCCCGTAAGCTACACTACTGAACTTTTGGCCATATTTGGTCAAAAGCTAAAAACAATTAGCAGTCGAATAGGTGAGTCAGTTGGTAAAAATTCAAAAATACAGAAACTACACTGAAGATGAAAATTTAAATTCACTGAATGGATGGTAAGAAGCTACGAATTCTTAAGGTCTAACATTTGAGTCACCGGTTAGTCCCACAATATATGAAAAGTAAATACTGTATTTTAATTTACATATGGTCTTCAATTTCTTCATATTAAAAAAAAATCTTTGAAAACTATAAAATTTAAAAAACCTAAAGGTGGGGGAGCTTCAGGTTTTCTCAGTGGGTTTTTCTGATAAAACCTAATGGAAACAACTGAGTTGGGTCCAACCAGGTCAACCGGCTGCAATCACAATGAAGTACAAGATAAAATCGAACTACTTATCTATTTAAAACACTAATAAAAAGTTCTAACTTTTTTATGGAAAAACTCAAAAACTGAACTTCAAAAATCGTTGGTCAATCTGCAAACACGTAAATGAACACATTAAGGAAGAGACCAGGAAAAAATAACCTGCATCATCTAAATTACTAAAAAATCTAAGTTCTTAAATTTTATCAAACAACACAAATGGTGAAACATTAACCGCTGTTCTCACCTGCAAAGGTGAAACCAACTTTGGGAGTATCTGTTCCACGATGCAGAAAGGCAACCGCAGAACGAGTGTGAGGCAGGAGGCCAAAAGGTGGTCCTTGTACTGCTTGCATCTTTGCAATACTTCTGAGATATACCCCATCAACAAATGTTTGGTCATCTCAACTTCAAGGCAAGACTGAGAGAGGAAAAAGGAATAATTTTACGTCCGCAATTGTTGAAATTGCGGAATGTTGAAATTGCGGAATAACACAATGAAGTTTGTGAGTGAAACGAGTGTTCCACCTCAGTCTGTCATCTTTGTTAATTAAAGACGGACAGTGCGCTGTAACACCCGTCTTGAATGAAACACTTTTAAAATTGTAATAGGAACAAGTTTCATGTCATTATCAAAAAATAAAATTTGGACAATAAATATTCAATAACGTAAGAAGACAGAAGTTGTAATAAAGCCACAAAGCTGCTCTCATTCGTATGCAGATAATTAAAATGGGTTCAACATCGGCTATTTTGGCGATTAACTGAAAACGGTGGAGGATATGGTAGTTTCCTTCTAACTTACCTCTGAATTAAAATACTTGACGTGACTAGCAGAGAGAAGAAATAAGGTGAGGACTGCATAGTGAGTAGAAACGAGCGGTTCTAAGGAAGACCTCTTCACGTAGTAAAGGAAGAGGCGAGGGAGGTGAGCTTCGAGGGAGAGCTCTCCCTGAAGGGGAACGACTTCTTCCATCAGGCAACACAAGTTCATGTACACCTGGAACACGAGGGTACACGCACTTTAAAACAAACAATTCGTGGTTATGTACATCAAAACAACTGTACTTACAGACACTCACTCTCAAAGTTGTTATGGTGCTTATGGTACGTACTTATGTCGGAGATGAACGAATTTATGATAGGTTGAAATTCGCTCTCCCTTTCTTTGGATTCTCAACCCCTCCTTTTGTCAGGTTTTTCTTATCATCTCCATTTCTTTTCGGCTAACTCATTCAGCCAGTGGTAACTCTGCTTTATAGACGTTTGCTGAAGCTCAACTGATTTCTTGTTTGCAATATATTCGGAAATTGTTTATTCAAATTTCGGCAGTTATATAGAAAATTTTCTTCTCCGAATAGACGTCTTAAATTTCTGGGATGCTACTTGGCTATACAGTATAGTATTGTTAGTATTTTTAGGAAAATCATGGTATATTTAACTTAGCTGGCTTGAGAAATTTCCAGTTCTATGTAGAAGTATTGATGTTCCCTTTTGTAATAATAGTAGTAGAACTGGGAGTTCTCAAATGATGGGAAGCTAGATGAGAATTCTCGAGAGTCAAAACTCCTAATAATTGACATATTCAACTTCAGGAAAGCTACTTAGCTAGAGTAGAACTTTATTTTTAAATAGTATGCAACTTTCGTTGAAAAGGAAAAAATTACACACACAAGTACACTGTCAGGGGAATTCTTAAACTAAAGGGTGCACTAGCCAGCTGGAGGTGCTTCTGAATCAGTGCTTCATTATCGAAATAATTCCTATGTGAAGGATGGTATGTACATTACTTGATGATAAATCTTTTCCTCAAAAAAGGGGAAAATCACATACATGATGTACTTTCGCGGAAATTCTTAAACTGGAGGGTGCTAACTGGCTGGAGTTGCTTCTGGATCAGTGCTTCCTTATCTAAGTAATTGCAGAGCGAAAAATGACAATGTAAATCATTTTTAAAAGTAAGTCTCTCGGCACGATAACATTGGCATTCATCGAAGAAATGATGCGGCGATGAAACGATACTTCTTGTATAAATACATTTTAAAATTCCTTTAAAAAGAACGTATGGTGTAAATAAGGTTAAGTAGGTTTGAGTTTCGTGCTATCCTTTATTTTCCACTATCCTCTAATGCGTAACTGGGTAAACGAGATAAATGTACGCATGGTGTGAATGAACTCTGAAGCTATTCTTTTCATTATACTTTTTCCTACTTTTGGATAAATCTTCTTTTACGACAATTTTCTGTCAGCAGTGTCAGGTGTAGGACGGAAAGCCTTGTCTGTTTTATACTTTCCTACTACTATTCATCCTGTGTAAAAGCTTTACACATCCGTAAATGTAATCATGGTATCATTTTTCAGTGTTCTTTATTTTCATGCGTTTTTGAATCGTAGTCTTTGTTAGCCTTTAACTCTGTAACTTCAAAATCAACATTTGTACTTTTAGGATTTCATGAAACTGAGTTTGTACTGTAATAACAAGGTTTAATTTTCTAAGTAAGGCACCAAATGTACTTAAAAAATTAAAAATATTGCTGCATATTTTGGGGGATACCAATAAAACTAATATTAATTAGTAATAACTTGGGAGTAATGAAAATTATTACACATCTGAGGAAACATTTCACGTTCAGCCAAATTTTGTATTTAACTGTTTTCGTAAACAATACTGTTTAAAAATGAATTATGTATTATGTAACAATACATTCACTGTTGTGTTTACTTTTGTCATCCTCGTTAGAATCTTAAAAGCCAACTGAAAATGTGATGACAAATGAGTAAGATGAGAAGGACGATTTCTAGAATGTGCTAAATGATTTGGTTGGAAGCATAGTGCGAATGTAATGGTTGATCAGAATTGAAAAGTAGGAGTTGACCCAGAGTCTTAAGTGAGTGGGAAACATGGCAGAATAAAATTAGTACGCGCGTTACAAATACATACTTCCAGCACAATGACATACTAGTGAGAGAGAAAATATTTAGTAATGGCAACATCCGACGTACGCGGAGAATGCGAGAAGTGGTTTGAAGAAAATGGCGACTGCATGGTAAGACGAAGTGAAGAGTGCAGTGAATGAAAAGTAGTCTAGGAAAGAATGTTCCAACTCTGCTTGGCAATGATGAAACGAAATGTTGAATTGTACGAAGAAAGCAACAAAAGTAATAATTAAACGAGTGGTAAGAAAGAAAAAAAGAGTAAATGAACACTAGGAAGGCAGATTAATGAACAGTATACGCAAAATAGTTATTCTGAAAGGAAATAAGGTGGGGAGGTGCGTACGCACGCAATCTCCGCATAAGCGAGGTACCAACTTTTTTAAATTCCTATATCTAAAAAACTAATTAACCAAACTTATTTTAACCTAACCTAACCTAACCTTGTGCCATCAAACCGATAAGGGAGTGGTAAGTGCATCGGGCGCAATTGAGGGCTCGCAGGGTGTTTTCCGTTAAGTCATTAAATAGCGAGTTACTCGCTAAACTAGCCTAATCTAACCAAACCTAATCAGGACAAACATATCTTTCTTTTTGTATACGAAAACTTGTTTCGATTTTTTTATAAAAAAATTTTAACGTTCAGAAATGTCAAAAGTGTTACCTCACAAAAAAATTACCCAACTTCATTAGTGAATTATCGCATACTCGACTTCAGTTATGCTCAGTTGGTGCGCGCACCTCTATGAACGATAGGGACATATAATGTGAAGCTTGATGGGATATGCAACCGCTAAGGCCTAAACAAAAACCAATTTTTATGAGAACGAGTTATTCATGAATGAATGAGTGAATAAACAAACCTGAAAATCTTTTGGTGTCTTTGCTTTCAGTCCTTTGATGGGATCTGAAGAAGCCTCCTCGCTTTCATCTGATGACTCCTGTCAACAAATTAATTAGTGTTACATACAATTACTGTTACAACTACCATTATTATTATCCCCTCCTAAATCAGTTATAATAAGTTTATTATACGACCACAGTTGAGCACTATGCTCATACTGCCATCGCGAAACATAAAACCCAACAAAAGAAAATCTGTCTCTCGCTCACACACCCGAGTGAGAGCAAAGAATAACAGAGGATCAGTAACTACTAGAACATTTGCACTTTTTGAAAAATGACCCGATTTTAAGTATGAGACTAGTTATAAACTACAGCATTAAAATGTACAGAGGTCATTCCATGTCAACTCAGCCACAAAATGGCACTTTTTGCACTCACCCCTTTCAATTTTGCTCATACTTGGCACAATAGCAGATATACATGCCAAACTTAAATTCCCAAATTATTAGAGCTGACTGACCTTTGGTTACTGAGATACAAGGTCACAAAGTTGTGACATTTTGACCTTTTTTGCGTTAAATGACTATTTTCAAAACGGTGTAACTAAAAAACTATTAAAGCTAGAGCATTGATTTTGGTCTCATTTTAAAGCTCTTTAGTAGCCCCTTGTTTATTGTCTCTTGTTAAATATCTCTACTGTGAAAAATAAAAAAAATCCCTTCAAAAGTTGACCTTTGACCTTGAATAAAAAAAAAATACCTTCTCCTAAAAAATTCAATTTTTTTACATTAATACCTTGAGTCATGTACAACAAAATCCCAAGAAGCTGTAAGTGGCTGATAACTAGTTCAATGTATAAAAAATAAATGAAGTTGGCATCATTCTTCAATTTTAGATTTTTTTTGTCAGTTCATTTATTTAAAAGTTCTGTTCTGATATAGTGTCAGTGAAGACTTAGTTCAACTTAACATTATTAGTTCAAAAACCTTTTTGTGACCTGTGCCAAAAGAAGTCTTTTAAAAGACAACCAGGGTTAAACCCCTCGACAGCCCCAAATCTACTGGAGTAGCGCTGATCCAAAGGCCCAACTAGTATATAAGTACTGTCAACTTTACAGAGTTGACTCCTGACTTCAAGTTAAAGTTAATTTATTTTTACTAAATACATGTATAAAAATTTATTTAATAATTCATTAATTGTTCATTGTTTTCTTTTCAGGATTTTCTTTGTGCTTTTGTGATTTCAGAGTACAAACATGGAACATTTAAAACTGAAACAGAAGTGTGCTGATCCTTTGCTGCGTCACAAAGGTCAGTGTCGAAAGAAGAGTTTGAGAATTGTACCACAGGAACTTGTAAATAAGTTTCCCGATCTGCACTTAACACTACATCACAGACTTTGTAAGCAGTGTAGAGAACATCTTGAGTCCTTGCCTGAGAAAGGAATAGGCACTTTGAATTCAGACATAAATGATGATTCTTCTTGTAGTAGTGAACCACCTGAAGATCTTGAGAAAATTGAAAATGTTGACAATAGTGATGCATCAACTTCAGAGCAAAACCATGAGATGTGTACTTTGAATGCTTCTTTTGTTTCAATTGGTGAATCACCCATAAAAAAGAGAAAGCTTGTAGAGCAAAAGTCATATGGAGCTAAAAAACTAAGCAAGGTGACAGAGACAGTTAAGAAGAGAATGGAAACAGTTGCAGGAAAAGAGATTTCTGACTCACAATTTAAGGAGCCATCTGGAGATGTAGACTGTTTAGAAATAATAAATCAACTCAAGGAAAAATTCAAAAATGAAAATACTAAAAGAAGTGATAAAATAAAAATCCTCACTGTATTGCCCAAAAGTTGGAGCATTAGGAAAATTGCTTCAGAATTTAACACAACAAGGCATACAGCATCTATTGCTAAAAAAATAGTTGAAGAAAAAGGTGTCCTTTCAGACCCAAATCCAAAGGGTGGGAAAAGAATTAAACAGGATACTGTTGACGCTATTAAAGCATTTTATCTTTCAGAAGACATCAGTAGAACAATGCCAGGAAAGAAAGACTATTGTAGTATCATTGACAATGAAAGAGGAAGGATACATTTGCAAAAGCATCTTTTACTTTGCAATTTAAAAGAAGCCTATCATATTTTCAAAGAAAGAAATCCTTTGGTTAAGGTGGGATTCAGTAAATTTGCAGAATTGCGTCCAAAGCAGTGTGTTATTGCTGGAGCAACAGGAACTCACTCAGTATGTGTCTGTACAATTCATCAGAATGCCAAACTTATGTTTGTAGGAGCTGAATTAGAAAAACTAACTGCAAATGATGACACACCTATTAAGAATGTACGTCATTGTGTTGCCTTTATGGAATGCAATCCTGCCTCACAGAAATGCTGCCTCAGACAATGTGAACAATGTGGAGATCCATCAGATTTAAAAAACAGACTACTGGACATATTTACAAACAACTTCATTGATATCATAAATTTTAAAAAGTGGACCAATACAGATCGGTCAAATCTTGAATCAGTAGAACTGAATACAGATGAATATATTGACCAATTCTGTAACCAACTGAAAGAATACCAGATACATGACTTCAAGACAAAGATGCAAGCAACTTATTACCGTGAAACAAAAATGTCTTTGAAAGATGGTGAGGTCCTTGCTGTGTGTGATTTTGCTGAAAATTATTCCTTTATTCTTCAAGATGAGGTTCAGAGCTTTCACTGGAACAATGAGATGGCTACTCTACATCCATTTGTTATTTACTATAAAAAGGAAGATGAGATTGCTCACCTTAGCTTTGTTATTATTTCAGAGTGTAACATCCATAACACAGTTGCTGTACATTTGTTTCAAAAGCATCTGATAAAATTCCTAAAAGATAATATCTCATCCATCGGTTCCATCCACAAAATAATTTACTTTTCAGATGGGTGTGCAGGACAGTATAAGAACTGCAAAAACTTTTTGAATCTTTGCCATCACAGAGATGATTTTGGAATTGAGGCAGAATGGAATTTTTTTGCAACAAGTCATGGAAAGGGACCCTGTGATGGTGTTGGAGGCACAGTTAAGAGATTAGCTGCAAAAGCTAGTCTACAACGACCTTATGATGAACAGATCCTTACTGCAGAACAGTTATATACATTTGCAAGTGAAAATATTGTAAATATAAAATGTCATTTTTCAACCAATAAAGAGCATGAAGAGGAAAGCCAACTTCTCCAAGAAAGACACTCAACTGCAAGGACTATTGCTGGTACACAGAAATTACACCATTTACAGCCAGTTTCATTGACTTCTCTTAAGGTTAAACATTATTCATTATCAGATTATTCAAATATTGAGAAAGTTACTGAAAAGGAAGAAGTTGTGACTGAGGAGAAAATACATGGTTTTGTTACTGCTGCATATGATGGCCATTGGTGGGTGGCATATGTGCTGGAAAAGATACCAGAGAATAGAGAAGTAAAAGTCACATTCCTTCATCCTCATGGCCCAAACCCATCATTTGTGTATCCTGGTCGACCAGATGAATTAATCTTACCATATTCAGATATTCTAACACAAGTTGAGGCATCTACTACTAATGGACGAACATACAGGATTTGCAAAGAAGTTACTTTGAAGGCATCCAAAGCTTTGGCAGATCTACAGCACAGAAAGGTAAGAATTCAAAATTAAAATGGTCATGTAACTATATATACACTGCATACATTTTAAGTTGTGATAAATGGAAATCAATGAGCACTATACCTATACATATTGTATGTACATTTTAATATGTTACTTGTATTTGTTAATTAGGTAGCTATCTAGGTATACATTAAAAATTGTTTTCTCTTCTAGAAATCACAATAAATTGGGTGGCCCACAAGAATCTTGTCAACTACTGAAAACCATCACATACATGCACAACATACAGGTGAGGTGGGTAAAGAACAAATATTTAAAAATAAGCATTTGCTTGTTTGTAGAAGGCTGCAGATAGTATGTAGATATGGGTTGTATTTGTAAGAGATTGAGCTGACCTTAGACAAAAATGGTTACTGACATACAAGGTCACAAAGTCATGACTTTTTGACAATTTTTGTATAAAATGACTTTTTTCAAAATGTTGCTTGAATTCATTATTTTTTATACATTGAACTAGTTATCAGCCACTTACAGCTTCTTGGGATTTTGTTGTACATGACTCAAGGTATTAATGTAAAAAAATTGAATTTTTTAGGAGAAGGTATTTATTTTTTATTCAAGGTCAAAGGTCAACTTTTGAAGGGATTTTTTTATTTTTCACAGTAGAGATATTTAACAAGAGACAATAAACAAGGGGCTACTAAAGAGCTTTAAAATGAGACCAAAATCAATGCTCTAGCTTTAATAGTTTTTTAGTTACACCGTTTTGAAAATAGTCATTTAACGCAAAAAAGGTCAAAATGTCACAACTTTGTGACCTTGTATCTCAGTAACCAAAGGTCAGTCAGCTCTAATAATATGGGAATTTAAGTTTGGCATGTACATCTGCTATTGTGCCAAGTATGAGCAAAATTGAAAGGGGTGAGTGTTTTAGGTATACATTAACCAAAATTAACCACAAATTAACCAAACATCAAATAATTACTATGGTTGCCTGAAAAGTTGCGCAATTACCTTTGAGGACTGCTGTTGTCTGTAAGTCGTTAAGTCAAGTTTTTCCGATATCTCCAAAACACATTCGAGGAATTCTTCGTACATCTGATGACTAATTCCAGTAAGAACTGAGGCTGGTCTTCCTGTTGAAATAATTCATTCGCTTTTTTAAGTATTCACTTTTCATTAGAGAGATGGCAATGTGGAGTACGCGAGAACATCCAAAACCCATATTTGATGAGTAGTAATGATATATTAATATGCTCAAAGAGAAGTACAGTTGCGTACCCTTATATACGTGGTCCGCGTGCTCGTTATGTAGTAATTTAATAATATATCAAATAATAACTACCTTCAGTTAATTTTAGCCACGGCAAATGAGCAACTGACCCCCAACGGCCTGCATAATAACCTTACGGAAATGGAAAGAGCAGCAGCAGTTAAAACGCGCAAAATCTGACTAGCGTATCGCTTCAGTCTCTCTCTTAAAGAAGAATATTTCGGGAACTTTTATAAAATGGCTTCCTAATCTTTTTCATTAACAAGACCAAATAGAATGGAGTTTCTGCAAACTTTATTAATCATTTATTTTCTGTACGGCGATACTCTCTCTCTAAATGGAATTTCTGCACTCGAGCAAGACGAGGCATCAACTAACCAGCTATTTTGATTCCTCCAACTCTTTCTGGGGAAAGTAGCGTCTTCCAAAGAGGGAGGTAATTCTTGTAGGACTCAACTTCTCCTTTCAATCCCGTAACACTCGTCCATTTGTTACCTCGTTCAGTGGCAGGAGAACCCCCTTCAATAGATCCTCCCCCTTCAGCAGCTTCTTTGTCCACCAATGGCATATGAGAACACGTGTGCAGGATGAAATGGTACACTGAAACACGCGTAAAAGCGGATTACAGTACACGCAAAGAAAACTATTATTTCTCAATGATTTCAAGTACTTTCGAGTCACTCTACAGACTTCTTTCGACTTTGCCAAATTTGAAAAATTATATTATTCATCCATAATAAATCAAAATTAAATGAGAATTGAAGACAATAATGAATACGCATATAATGTATGAGGGGCGGTCAGAAAATAAGTTTACACGGCGTATAATTTTGAAACTAAAGGACCTACATTGATTATGTTTGTATCAGGTGAATTTGTTGAATTATTGTTGACAACACTGCACGTCGATTCGGCTGCCATCTACCGTACATTAGTTATATGAGTCAGTTGAACATGGCGGCTCAGCTGGAACAGTGCCCTATCATTTCTGCAATGATATTCTGAGTCTGTCAGTGGTCAAGAATTTCTCGAGCGCTTTGTCCCCGCGACCAAAGAAGTTCAAGATTGTGAGGTCCGCTGGCAAAGTGATGATTACCGTGTTTTGGGATCACAAAGGCGTTTTGCTCGCAGACTTCATGAAAAAAAGGCACAACAATCAATGCAGCTGCATATTGTTGTTCAACACTGGAACGTTAACGAGCGGCCATTAAACGTAAACGTCCTGGACTGCTCCGTAGGGCAGGGCACTGTTCCAGTTGAGCCGCCATGTTCAACTGACTCATATAACCAATGTACAGTAGACGGCAACCGAATCGACGCGCAGTGTTGCCAACAATGATTAACGAATTCACCTGATACAAACATAATCAATGTAGGTCCTTTAGTTTCGAAATTATACGCCGTGTAAATTTACTTTGACCACCCCTCGTACATTATATGCGTATATGCGTATTATATGCGTATTCATTATCGTCTTTAATTCTCATTTACTTTTGATTTATTATGGATGAATAATAAAATTTTTCAAATTTGGCAAAGTCGAAACGAGTCTTCCCCAAAAAACAAGAAAGCCGCGCATTCACCATCTTTTCTAAGCTCTTACACAGGACGCAAGTAAGAGAAATCGGATCACCTGAATATCCGTCACCCCCGCTTTTTTTAGTTAGATTTATAAGGCTAACTAATGAAAATATCACGACCTAACCTAACCAATCGTCAAGAGCGTACAGTTGACCTAACAACTGGTTAAGTTAGGTCGTGATATTTTCGTTAGTTAGCATTATAAAGCTAACTAAAAAAGGCTGGGGTGACGGATCTTCGGGTAATCCGAGAAATCGATCTATAGTTTGCAGGGTCATGATCATCTTTATTAGGCTTCTGGAACACAAGAACAATCGCCTCTCTCCAAAACATCTGGAAAGAACCCGTAGTCTAAATAATAAGTTCTCAGGGCCGAAAGGGAAGAATGTCTGAACATACTATAGTAAGGTCATCAGGACCAGCAGCAGAGTCCGAGCAGTGGGAGAGAGCCACTTGCAGCTCATCCATCGTAAAAATCGCATTATCGGCGACCACACTCCCCAGATCCAGATCAAAATCACGTCACTCAATTCTCAACGTAAGCTGTCGGAAATTGAAGGAATACAGTATCTCGACCGATTTGTAATGCAAGATAATTGTTGCGCAAAAGTCAGGGGAGGTAATATGTTGTCCATTCAGACCCTTAATCTTATGAACGCGTTTCCAGACTTTTTTCATGGGCGTCTGAACCGTTAGAGAAAAGACGTAAGTCTGCCATGATTTCCCTTTTGTATTCAGTACTGCCCGGCGTGCCAACGCTCGGGCTCGTTGATAGATCTCCTTAACAAGGGGGCGAACAAGTCTGATCATAACGCCGAAAAGCAGTTTCCTTCGTAGGGTAACCTTGCACTCCTTTGACCACCAAAGGACACGTATCTTCGGCAGGGAAGTATTTATGTGGGGAATAGAACTAGAAGCCACTTCTAAAACTGCGCAATAAAAATTTTCCAGCTTCATCGACATTTGCAAACGAGGAGCGAGAGCTGGTAACATTAGTCAAGGACGTAGAGAGGTTCCAGTCCGCCTTAACAACATTCCTGCGAGGGAGTCGCTGGACGGAAGAACACTAAAAATTCTTAAAAGAATTAGGAAATGATCACTATGATAGAGGTCACCATGGACTGAAGTTCAGTGAGAAGAGTCTGTATTCATAGCCAATAAACGCACTGGGTCGGTAACCAAAGTATCAGTGGGAGGGATTGCAAGATGACCGAGCTCACCTCCCTCCAGGGTTGGGGCACCGCCGGTTCCTCGCCTTCTAAGAGCCTGGGGGTTGAAAATCATGTGAAATCATTCATTCATGAACTAAGACGCGAGAACCGTTTAGTCCTGCCCCTCACTAGCAACAAACCCAGCATGGATAACCCTACTATGGAGGGGGGAGTGGACCCAGCAGATACACTTTGCCAGGTCAAAGAGGCACACAAGCACCCACGGGGGGTGGAGGTTAAATATGAAATTACTAAAATACAAAGTCATTGGCAACTTAAAAGGTAAAGATGGATTGAAAGTCAATTTTAAGATCAAATCAAACTAATACAAGAACTATGTTGAAACATCAATGTCTCCTCCAATATTTGTGACCTTGACTTTGGTGCAAGAACCTGATTCTTGCTCGCGACACATCGTCATAAGTGTATGAAATTTCATCAACTCATGTTGAGTGGCTCTAAAGTTGCCGTGTGGACACGTAAAAGCTCCTTTGATCTCTATTTGTGACCTTGGCTTCTGATGCAGGGATGCGATTCTTCCTCATGACACACTGTGTTGTGATGATCCATACGCGTGTGAAGTTTCATCAATTTCTGTTGAGTGGTTAAAAAATTATGGCGCAGACCTCCAACTGACCTTTGACCTCTATTAGAGACCTTGACCTTTGATGCGGGAATCCGATTCTCACTCACAATATGTGACTAATGTATAAGTGCGTGAAGTTTCATCAACTTATCGTGTCTGGGTTATAACTTTTGAACTGCTCAGCAAAGTGTGACAAACGGACGAATAAGCGCAATCGAGTATAACCCCTCCAAATTTATTTGATCGGAGACACACGCTTTACCTTCGACCACGTGACAAAAACATCAAGCGAAAATATCACTGCACAAAAGACTAAATCACAGAATCCAAGATAAGAAGCGGCTTAAATTGCAAAAAACGCATCGCCTTCAATTTACGAAAAAAATTAAGCGTAAGATCTGCGCCAAAATTACTTTTATTTAGAGTATGAATTAGAATGGTAGGTTAATATCCTGATATACTTCACTATTGAGCACCTCAACCTTATAGGGCCTAAATTGTTAAAATACTGCGTTCTTTCAGTTTTAGTAATAATTGACAAATTCATGATCTAAAATGGGAAATGAAATATTCGTTAAATTTTATTTCATAAAAGTTTATAATGAAGACGCAAAAGCTACCAAATAGTTTGCCTCAACTTTTGATTGGCCCACAAAAATACAGAAACTTCCTCACTTAAACTGTAGACATACTGACAATTGTTATGAACTAGTACAGTATATTCATTCTCAAATAAATTCCAACTTTATTTCTCAAAACCCCGAACAATTCCTTAACTTCTCCAAAATTTAACAAAATTACCCTCATGTTTCCGAGTCAGAAGATAAACTAATTCTACCCCATTACAGAGATTCAGCAAAATCTAATGCTCAGACTTTAAACATTTGAAAAAGTCATACTTGAACTGACGGAGATTTACACCCTTACCCGCGAACAAATTACGGAGAAACTTTGTGTCTGAAGTTAACTGAAGTTAACAAGGAAGCTTCGATAAGACGTTTAAAATTTTTTTTAAAAATTCATATTAATAGTGAGAGAAATAAATTAACAAAATTTAGAGACTACAAAATGTAGAGACAAATTTCTATCTAGTGATTAAAATGATAACGCAAGAAAGCTCGAGATCTATCAGTATATTACCCAAATAATGTAATCTTCAAAGAGGATTAAACACGCCGATGAAAGGCATCTAAACTTAATTCCCACATTTAAACTGTGAGCAAACCCTCGGAACCCTTCAATACGCAATTAGGTAAAAATTTACTGTTTCGTACGGTATATGTAACACATTCACAAAGTTCTAGTTTATGTTAAAAAATATCCTAACTGTTTTTATCACTTTAGAAATGTCTTACAGAGGGAAGTTTTTCAGTCTTCAATTTTCCAAGGGTGTAGAACTTATTTGGGCATGTTACTTCTTAAAAATGAATTTGGATGGATGAAGAGCACACACACACACACACACACACACACACACACACACACACACACACACACACACCACACACACACACACACACACCACACACACACACACACACACACACACACACACACACACACACACGAAGGTGCATAATAATTCAATATGAAGGCATTACACTAGTAAAATACGTCACGTCACACTCCATGTATGAACAGGGGTGCAGTCTTTACCGAAGCCATGAAGAAAGCTACTGTACACATTGGATTTTTCTCTCAATGACGCTACAAGCGTAAAAAGGGCTCTATAGACGAGGAATGCCTTAAACTGAGACACGTAGGGGAAATTCTCCACAAGAGCCAGAGAGAGCTGAAGAAGGCTGTCTACCATCCCACTTGACACCTACGGTACATTTAAAAAAGAAAAATTAGGCATAACTGCAGAAACCAATTAGTTAATTTTTAAATGAAATATCCGTAAAAACGAGTTGAGACGTAAAAAGTCATGAATTCCAAAATGTTTATTGGTTTAATGTTTAAATGTTGACGGTTTATCACTGTTGTTTCTAAGAATTTTCTTATTCATATTAATAATGAGAAAAATAAATTAACATTACTTACAGTGTCCATTTTGGAAACTATAATTCCTAATGATTCTATGTAGCTGGGAAGATTCGCAACTTTAGTTTCTAGCATTTCAGATGACCTAAATAATAATAATAATAATGTATGTTAAATACTGATACGTTTTTCTCACATTAGCAACACCCTTCTCACCCAAAACCAACAATAAAGTCCTACATGAAACCTAAATATTTAAGAATATATATATATATATAAATATATTTTTATTTTCAAAGTTCGGGAAGAACCGATTCGCCTCTATTTAAAAGGGCATATCTCGACGGAAAAACAAAGAAAAATTGAGAGGAAAGACAGAGGAAAAAGAGAGGGTGGAGGGGACAGTCGAAGTGGAAAAAGACCAAGGATGACAAGGACTGCAGGGTCGAGCCCCATCATCCTTGGGTGCTAGGGCCGGGAGGGCGCACGTGAAACCTCCAGGAACAAGCACGTACAAACGAGCACAAACAGCACTCAAGAGCACGAGCTTAGAACCCCCTTGCGGGGAATATATATATACGAATATATATATATATATACGGATATATATATATATATATATATATATATATATATATATATATATATATATATATACAGGGTGTCCTATAAGTCCGGCATCATAGTAAAAAAAAATTAAAAAAGGCAAAACAAAAGCTTTTATTTACAGAACATGCTCAATATGTCCACCATTGTTTTCAATACACAAATTCAGATGTGATACCCAGTCAGCAAGCACACGGTGAATGATGTCAGGAGTAATGGTGTTACATACCCCAATAATGCACTGCCGCAAATGTTCAACACTCCTAATTTTCTCTGCGTATACCAGTGCTTTCAAGTGGCCCCAGAGATAAAAATCTAGTGGCGTGAGATCCGGGCTTCTAGCTGGCCATTCCACAGGCCCTAGACGTCCTATCCAATGACCAGGGAATTGTTGGTACAGGTATTCCCTTACTTGGGTGCTGTAATGTGCAGGAGCGCCGTCTTGCTGGAACCATGTTGGGAATTTCCTTCTTCGTTCAAGACACTGGGAAATGCTTCTTCTTTGAGCATACACAGGTAGGTGCCTCCAGTGACATGTTCATCGAAAAAGAGGGGGCCTATGCGATCCTTCCAAATGCCAAACCATACCCATCACCCGAGATGCACCTTGTTCCTTTGAAGAGGTATAGCAGTGAAGGTTGTTTTGAGACCAGTAGCGGGTGTTCTGTCGATTTACCTCACCATTTCCATAAAAAACAGCCTCGTCACTCAACAGAATGGTGGACGGGAAATTGGCATCCCGAGCATATTGTTCCGTAGCCCATTCACAAAATTCCATCCGCCGGTCGGGATCATCTTCGCTTAATTTCTGTAGGATCTGAAGTTTATATGGATGCCATTTGTGAGCCTGAAGAATGCGATGGATGCCACTTTTCGACACTCCTACCTCTCGGCGGACAATCGCCGAAGAGACTTATTGGGACCTCTGTTAATTAAAATGAGCCAGGATAGCAGTCGCTGTATTATCGTCAGTGGACCTCCTTGAAGGTCCACTGCGTGGTTTATCTTCTAAGGATCCTGTGTCCTTAAACTTTGCAACAAGTCTGCTAACACAACTCTGTGCTATTGGCTCGCAGTCTGGATGCAGTCTGTTAAATTCAGCAGCGGCCTCTCTTTGACTCCGATTTCCTGAGTAGAATTATCTGGATTCGTTCTTCCTTGCTCACAGACATTATGGCCTGTAGAAAGAGAAAAATATGAATTATGGTTTGTAGAAATAGAAAATATGAATTTCTCCTATGATACCGGACTTATGGGACACCCTGTGTGGTGTTGTGTGTGGTGTGTGTGTGTGTGTGTGTGTGTGTGTGTGTGTGAATGAACTCAGTATGGTTCCCTGAGGTTTTTTATGATACACACAGACCGTGCATGGAACAAGGAACTCTTCTAGGAAAATTAAATCCACTATAGTCCGAATAAGTAATGGTAAATGACAAAACACTATAGTTTTTCTTTTTCATGATGTTAGCCTGACGTGAGCAACGGGTCACTCGCAAAGCAGATAGGATCCAGCTTTGGGGCAAGATCTAGGGTTTAAAGCAGCCTAGCCCCACTACATTAGAACCTCAATATAAGCAAAAAACTCGCTGCCTTCACGTCGGACTGAATACATCAAAGAAAAGGGGTAACTATTATATTTTTAGCCAAAAACCAAAACTTAAATCTCAACTGGCAGAATTGAGCATCCAATTTTCAAGGCACATAACATGTCCGTTTCATGATGGGAATGAACTCAGAATGGTTCCCTGAGGTTTTTTATGATACACACAGACTGTGCATGGAACAAGGAACTCTTCTAGGAAAATTAAATCCACTATAGTCTGAATAAGTAATGGTAAATGACAAACACTATAGTTTTTCTTTTTCATGATGTTAGCCCAACGTGGGCAACTGGTCACTCGCAAAGAGGTCCCAAAAATATAGCTTCTCTCACCACTGCAAAACAGATAGGACCCAGGTTTAAGTTTTGGTTTTTGGCTAAAAATATAAGTTACCCCTTTTTTCTTTTTCTTATTTTTGGGACCTCTTTGCGAGTGACCCATTGCCCACGTCAGGCTAACATCATAAAAAGAAAAACTATAGTGTTTGTCATTTACCATTACTTATTCAGACTATAGTGGATTTAATTTTCCGAGAAGAGTTCCTTGTTCTATGCACAGTCTGTTTCAAAAAGAGTTATATGATTTCAACATTCTGTCATTTCATTGTTTATAGCGCTGTACCCTTCTCTTTTTCAGGTTATGGTGGTGGTGTTGTGACATGTATAATATACCATCAGTAGGATTCTCAGTCAATCATGGTGTTCAGTAAGGACCAGAAAGTAAAAATCGTAAGTTTATGGTTTGAGAGTAAATCATATGTGGAAGTGCGCCGGCAGTTCTGTCATGATAATCTCCACACACGCAATGGACCCTCAAATTGTGACATTAAGCGATTTGTGGAGCAGTTTAAAACAAAGGGAAGTTTGCAAAACCATAGTAAAGGCAATAGTGGTCATCCACCAAGTGTCACAAAGAGCCAAGTCAACAGTGATCTTGTCAGAGATTCAGTTATCAACAGCCCCAAGAAATCTCATTGGCGCTGCTCCCAAGAACTGGCTATCACACCCTCATCTGTGTGGTGCATTCTGAAAAAAGAACTCAAGCTCTACCCTTATATCGGTGCTCGGACAACTGCCCCCCAACAACCGCCCCCCGGACAACTGCCCCCGTAGGACAATCGCCCCCCGGATTATTGCCCCCCATAAGTAAATAAAAATTAAATAGGAATTAAATTTATTAATATTTATAAAAAACAAACCTAACAGCCTAGCCTAACCTAACCTAACCTAACCACCAACTATGACTTTCAAAATGACCTTTCAATAAGTATTGCCAACTGTTTAAATATAATTAATTAATCCATAGTATATAGAAATACAATAAGTCTTGCCAACTGTTTAAATAAAATTAAGTAGCTAAACTTCATAATTTTATTATAAATAAGTAAGCAATAATTGGAAAAAATTTTGTTAAATATTGCTAACTTTTTAAATATAATTTTTTTTCAGGCTACAAGCAAAATTAAGCAAGAATTGGCAATAATGTTGTTAAATATTGTTTTAGCTTGCCATTTTTTTAAACATAAATTTAATTTCTATTTAATTTTTATTTACTTATGGGGGGCAATAATCCGGGGGGCAATTGTCCGGGGGGCGGTTGTCGGGGGGCAATTGTCCGGGGGGCGGTTGTCGGGGGGCAATTGTCCGGGGGGGGCGGTTGTCCAGGGGGCAGTTGTCCGGACACCCCTTATATCATATCTACAAGGCATAAACTTACTGTGAATGACATGACAAGTCAAGTAACAATGTGCAACTGGCTCAGTGATAGGATGGAAAGGTACCCGAACTGGATCAACAGTGTGTGGTTCAGTGATGAAGCTCACTTCCACTTGAATGGGGTCATAAACAACCATAACAATATCTTCTGGGGTTAAGAAGCACCTGAGGAAGTGTCTGAGAGGTTGCTCAAAGGCCCCAAGGTGACATGTTTTTGCGCATTGAATGCTAGATGCAGGATGCTTGGACCTTATTGGTTCAAAGACGCAAATGGCAAAACGCAGACTGTGAATGGGGAGCGTTACCATGCTGTTTTACAGAGATTTCATGATGACCTCGCTCAACTTTTGACACTGAATCAACTCAGAATGGCATGGTTCATGCAGGATGGTGCCCCTCCACACACAGCTGGAGAAACTATCGATCTGCTTCACCAGTTGTTCGGAACCAGCTGATCAGTCTGGGCACAGCACATGAGAGGGCGCCGCATAGCCCCAATCTCAATCCCCTTGACTTTTATTTTTGGGGAGCTGCAAAGGGCACAGTCTACACTAATAAACCCATTTATCTATCAACCAATTTTTATTATGTGGAAGGATAAACAACTGGGTTAGCTGGGCCCCACCTGCCATCACCAGGAATCGAACCCAGGGCCGATGGATTTGTAGTCAGTGATACTAACCACTACACCACTGAGGCATCCGGAATGTATTATTATTATTATTATTATTATTATATATACACCATTGTTCATGTGATGAGTGCAACACTTAAGCTTGGGACACTCTTATGAACTACACACACAATATCACTAGAGGAAACAAAGTTGTACTCCAACCTCTGGGATTCAGTGATACTTTCCTTGAATAGGATGGGGCGCTTCTAGTGCAGCATTTCCAAAACTTTTGCTTTTGTTTTTGCTTCCCATAGCCAAAAGTTCACACACCCCAAAAAATGTCTGTCACAATAATTTATATTTACAAACTTAACTTAATTATATTGGTTTTTGTGTACAAGACTAAAAATTAATTAAGTATCTCTCTCAAAAATAAATTTTAAGTGTCTTTTACAAACACAAAAAATTAATTGAAAATTAAGTGAGACATTGTATTACTAATGGGGAAGTTACTCTTATTCACTCTTTTTCTAAACTCATTTTTTGTTTTGTAAATTTTTTACAAATTTCTATAAAAATTATAGTTTAACCTACTTTTAAAAGTGCATTTCTTAACTTGACTCGGGCAACCACAGGGACCAATTGGCACAGCACACAGCTTAGGAATCACTGCTCTGGTGATACAGCGGGTGAGACCAACATCTCCATTTACGCACCTCGCAAACTGCCCACATTCTTCTCTGTTTTTGGTTATCTATTGGGCCACATTTATATCAACTCAACTCAACATTTGTTCAGGTTAAGTATTACTTTCACGGCTCCACGAAAATCAACTTTTTAGCTATAAAAGTCATGTATTTATATAGATACAGAATAAGTAAAAACCCTGCTATCTCTAATTTTTTTTTAAATTTCTCCAAAAAATTTTAATTAATACTTTTAATAAGAACTACTTTGTGCCATTGCGCCGCATGATTGCCTATAAAATGTGGCAATGAGGTGGAAATGCGTCAGTTTGGAGTGTAACATTGATGATGGATGTATGCACTGGATGCTCCGGATGGTGTGTGAAACTTGCAATCTTAATTATATCGAATTTCATCATTATTTTTTATAATTATTCTAGTGTGAACATGTAATAATGTAGTGCTGTGATCTTTTTACTTGTCAGTTGCTCCTGGTCAATTGAATGGCCAGTTAGGTCAACTGTATGCCCTTGATGATGGGTTAGGTTAAGTCATGATATTTTCATTAGTTAATGAAAATATCACAACTTAATCTAACCAATCATCAAGGGTATACAGTTGACCTAACTGGCCATTCAATTAACCTTAGTTATTTAATTGGTGATAAGTATTGTTTTCTCCGCATTATTTGGTGATAATTCTTGATTTTTTCTGCTACTTTTACAGATCTGCTAATTTTACAGATGGAGCAGCAAATGTAATACTTTACCTTTGTTCATATACTGTATTTACTAATAATAAATACATCCATCCACCTTTTACAAGGTTCCCTCTATTTCTCACCCATTCTATACACCATTTCTGAAGTTCCATCATTACTCATTCTCTCCACAAGACACCTTTCAAATGGTGAATTTCCCACATTAAATTGTCTCATGTTCTTATTATAGATTAATACAATCTATTTTACTCATACTTCTTAAATTATTCATTTTATCCACTCTCACTACTAATAGGGAACTATCATGCCAAATGAATGACTCAAATCTATACATCAGTGTTGGCACCAATATACCTTCACATATTTAAGAGTTGTTGTGTCCAAACCATTACTGAGGAAACAAAATAAGGCTTAAAGATTGGAGTGAGCAAGAGAATATCAAAATTTTACTGTAGACAACTGGAAAAAAGTTCTTTTTACTGATGAATCAAAAGTGGAACTTTTTGGGTCTCATAGAAGAGTTTATGTTAGATGTAGAACCAACGAAAAACTGATAGATCCCTGCATAAAACATTCAGTAAAACATGGCGGAAGCAACGTTCAAGTTTGGGGTTGTTTCAGTTATTCTGGAGTTGGAGATCTTCACAGAATCACTTACTAGATTTACACTCAAACACTTCCTTCCTGCTACGGTTATCATTCCTATGACTCGTGATGTACTTGTACCTTTCTTGTCAATCAAACACTCCAAATACTCAAACTGTTCCACAACTTTTAAATTTTCTCCATTTACAATGTTATATGGTGGTTCCCCTTCTTTCTCAACAGCAAAAACTTTATTTGTATTTACATTAACTTCAAACTATCTCCTTTGAGAAATAAACAAAACTCATTGCTGCTCTCTTTAATTCATTATTGTGTACTGGCCAAAATTCAAAAATCAACTTTGAACGGCATTTTTTGTTAATAGCTGGCACCAATGCTAAATCAATGTACCTGTGGGTGAGGAATAAAATGCAGGTGGATGCCACTCTTGCTTTTGGCTTTGAAGGTCATTTTCGAGGCCAAACTGTGCATAAAATTATATTTTCTAATTTTAATTTATCAGGTCATCCCATAAGTAATGTCGTTTTTTAGATCGGAATTTGAAGGACAAAAAAAAACTCAACTGAAACTTTTTAATCTAGTATATATTTTCCATTGGAATCAATGACACTCTGCCAATGTCCTACAAGCTTTTCAATGCCATGTTTATAAAATTCAGGTGGTTTTGAGGCAAAAAACGTACAAAGACTGGTGTGCAGGTCATCTAAAGAAATATACTGTTTCTCGTCAAGATAGTTTTGCAGACTCCTGAAGAGATGATAATCTGAAAGTGCAAGATCTGGAGAATATGGAGGATGTGGAAGTTTTTCTCACCCAAGCTCCTCAATTTTTGCAGAAGTGATCCAAGCAGTATGAGGATGTGCATTGTTGTGGTGGAACACGCTTCCTTTCAGATTAACCAAAGAAGGTCTCTTTTCTTTTAGTGCAGTGTTCAATCGATCCAGTTGTTGACAGTAGATTTGAGCGGTGATTGTTTGGTTGTGTGGTAAGGTTTCAAAGTGTATTACACCACCTTTATCCCACCAAACACTAAGCAACACCTTCCGAGGGTGAAGATTTGGTTTTGGCTGTGGTGTCGCTGGTTCTCTGGCACAAATCCACTGTCAACAGCGCTTAACATGCTGGTACAGTAGACACTTTTCATCACCAGTCACTAAATGTTACAAAAATGGATCTTGGAGTTCACAGGAATGAAGAGCTGTGCTAATGTTTACCCACACCCTCAGATTGTCGACTGACAATTCATGTGGCACCCATTTTCCTAACTTAGGCACTTTCCCGAGTTGTTGCAAATGTCGATGGATGGTGGACAGGGATGAATTGAGTTTCTGGGCCAATTCTTCAACAGCTATTGAACAGTCTTCTTCAAGTGTGGCTAACAGTAGGTCATCATCATCAAACTCAGCAGGGTGTCCAGAGTGTGCTGCATCTGTCGAACAGCAGTCACCATTCCTAAACTTTTGAAACCATCTTTGACATTTCCTCACATGCAGAATATCGTTGCCATAAATTTCCTGAATGTTTCGCGTTGCTTCAGTAGCACTATTCCCTTTTTTGAACTCGTAAAGCATTATATGCCTGATATGCTCTTCTGATACCACCGTGTTTATGAGGGGTTCACATAAAACAAAACACATCTTCACTGGTCAAGGTCTGTAAAGTATGTAGCGAAACATGATAGATCTCCTCTTAGATATAACCTTCGGAAAATTTATGCTTAAAAAGAGTAGGACTAGTTTAAACTTAATGTATCATAAAAAACGACATTACTTATGGGATGACCTGATAAAAAAAATATATTCGGAGCCAATTGGTTTGACCAAATGTTTCATTTTGCCACACTTGGTGATAAAGAAGTATGATGACATGCTTATTCCTTCCGAATTACCAACTCAAGGTCAAATTCAAGTTAATCACGACCGAAATTGTGCTAAAAATTTGTGATTTTTTATTTTAATTTGCGAAAAAAACATTGAGCAAGTCTGTTTGTCAAAACAATTTATTTTAACACGATTAGTGCCGAATAAGTTTGATGACGAATTAAGTACTCGCAGTAACAGAATTATCACAACTAAATCATAAAGCATTAAATATAGCCCCATAACTATACAGTTTACACACTAGTAACATCTACAAGTTCATGTTTCTTGATGAACAGCACCAAAATGCTGCACTGACAGTCACAATTGTGTGGATTGCAATCACTTAAGAACAGAGTTATTAGTTCCTTACAACAAATTCCAGCTTCTCTCGATTTCAGCCTGTAAGAGACATAGATCTACTGTCCAGCTGGGTTGGGTTAGAGCAGGGGTCGGGGAATTTTTTTGGGTATTACCCAAAACTCTATTTGAGTAAGGTGAAATTACCCCCAGACTTCAAAGTAAATAAAAAAAAGCCAATTGCTCTTAAAACTGTTGCATATAGTATACAAAAAATTTGAATTAAAAAAATGGAAGTCTCTCTCATACCGCAAGCATTACCTCCAAAATTTTAAAATTTACCCCATTTGGGGTAATTTACCCCTGTTCCCCGACCTCTGGGTTAGAGCAACTGCTGTCATCACAACCACAAGCTGTCATACACTTCATCCTTTTCCTGAAGCAGTTGCATCTAGCTGTCTTGCACTTTTTCTTGGAACCACAAGCAACAAGCTCCAGGCAGGCTTCAGGAATTGGAGGAAGTCTTGTCCACACTAGTAGGAGGCTCCCATCTTCCAACTTCCAGGCTGAAGTGTCCACTGGATCTTCAACATCTACATGCTCTTTGTCAGCCTGGAGCCATATTTTGGCCTGATAGTTTGCCCACTTGGTGTGGAGCTCCAGGGCATCCTTTGTCAGTGGGAGCATTTCCAGTGTCTTCTTGGCCTTCCCAAAAAGGTGAACTCTGGCATCATCAACTGTGTGTTGTTCCGGGGTGCCATACAAATGACACACAAACTTCTCAACACCTGCGATATCCCCATCCTGACCAATGGCATGCAGCAGGAGTGGGTGGTCACTGAACACCTTCCAACACTTCTTTTTTCCATGACCACTGAAGGAGGAGACTGTCACACCCAGTCAAAGCGTGGAAGCTGACCAGGTTGTCCCTGACTGGGGGCCACAAACTTTCAAATACATCGTGCATGGGGCAGCATTTTTGGTTCTTGGCCATTCCGCACAGCATCCACACTTCAGCGACCTTGGTGCAAACAAAGTGAATCAGCAGCACCATTACATCAGTATCTCTGCATACTACCAGTATTCGTTCATAGCCCTGGGATGCTGCATCACATGAGTGAAGGATGAGTCTGGTATCTGCCTCTTCATGGTTGCTATGCAGTGGAATGTCATGTCACCTGGTTGACCATACTTCAGTGACTTCAGAGAAGCCACCCCCTGTCACCAGCTGACATCTTTCTTGATGATCTCTGCCTTTCTCAGTGATGACATTAGACAGAAACAAGACTAGGTCAGTCTTGTTTGTATCCAGGGCCATGAAGTTTTTCCACACTTCAGGCAGTGGAACTTGTGGGCCATCAATGACTTTCCAAATCAGTTTCTTCTTGCTTGCACGCTTTGTCCTGGTAACTGCTTTGATCAATCCTCCCCCTGCGTACTGATCAAAGATGACATCAACTCTTGCTGTGTTCATTGAAATAACTTGTTACAGCCTTGAAGAACACTTCAGCATAGTCACCGAATATCCAACAGCCACCAGGCTTGCCAAGAGCTTGGATGAGTGCATGGCCATCTATCATCACACAGGTCTTCAGATCAGAGGTTGGAACCTCTGAGCTTATGGTCTGCTGAGCCATCAGGATGTTCATCAGCTCAGACTTCAATGTCGAATTCATCTCTCCTCCTGCCTTCGCCAGACTAAATGGGACTGGGGACAGTTCATGCTTCAAGACATTGACCATCTCCACCAGGCATTCAGGAGCCACTGTATTAGCTTTCTGTCAGCTTTGATGGTCTTCTGCATGTTCTGCTTCGTGGAAACTGTAGCTTTGTACACATCAGCGAAGGTTTTCGACCGATCTTTCTTCATCATTTCATGGAAGCCTACTATCTGTTCAATCAGTCTTTCCTTCATGAAGTCAATTACATGCTGGTTTCCTCGATCCTGAGCTGTCAGCAGGTTCTCCACAACATCTGTGGGTGCAGTGTCTTTGGTTGCCAGTGAAACAAGTGCGATGTTAGTGGTGGCTTCTGTATCTCCTGCTTCACTCACGTGAACTCTGAAGATGTCAAACTGCTTCAACTGCTGAAGTAGCTTCATGACATCATGAGTGTCACACCTAGTGCGAGAAGGCAGACTGTCAACCCAAGTGAAGGTGGCTTCCCCATCATCATCTTGAAGATTGAAGAGGCATCTTCTGTCTTGAGAGATGCATGACTGCTCTGACCATTTGATGCAGAACCTGTCTCTTGCTTGGTCATTCTTTGTGATGCCAATGATACCATCATGCATCTTGCATGTACATTGTACAATTTATCCATTTGGTTGCCTGATCAGCTGGAACTTGGTTGAAGTGCTTCACCATCCTCTTGATGACAAAGTTCCCATTACAGAACTCTGCATGAACTTCTGGTGCTGACTTCTCAAGACCTCTCATATTAGCCAAGTAGACCGGCACTGTCTGCACTCTTTTAATTGCATATACCAAACCAATGTCTGGCCAGCCAGTGCATTGAAAATATTCAACATGTGAAAGTATGCTATTACTTGTACTATGGTAGTAGTAGGCACATGCACACCTCACCCAGCATGCTAAATGTAGTTTTAATGGAAATAAAGTCATCCAGAGACATAGTTACATTCAATTATTATCCATAAAATCACAAAAATATGCTTTATGTGCTAATGATACACCTTTAAACACGTTGTTACATAGAGCCACCACTGAAATGCAAAAATTCAGAATTTTTCAGGATTTGACTTTTGTAACCTTGTATGGGACCTTCAAACCCAAAATTGAGAGTGGCATCCACCCACATCTTGTTTGGCATCCTCAATACTACTTATCTAAGGTGGGTGCCTGCTATTAACAAAAAACGCCATTAAGTTTTTTTTCTAGATGACTTTTCAATTTTTGGCCAGTCCACTATTATCAGATTCACGTAAAAACACCATATCATCAGTACACATCAAATGCGACAGCTTCTACTCATTCTCTTCCTCATTCAGGTTTAATCCTTTCACTCACATTCTTGCTTTCATTTCAGTCATTATCCCATCCATATACAAATTAAATAGCCATGGCAACATCACACAGCCCCTCTTATACTTCAACATTAAAATTTATTCAATCTTTAGCTCACATTTACCTCTTACATAATCACTATGATTTACATAAAAACTTTCAGTAAACTAACAATCAATACATAAACTCAATCAAAGCCTATTTACTTACTGAAAGAACCCCTGTTGGCTGACAGTAAGCACTCTGGAGAACATTTTGAACACATCATTGGAGGTGAGGAATATTTTACAGGCTCCAGCCAAGAGTCCATATCCCTTCACAGACAAATTTATGTTGGAAGAGCTCCTGCTGTTTTCCAAAAGTTCATTGAACTCTTTCAGGAGGAACTGAAAGAAAAAAAAAAATTTTAAAACACTTTCACCTGCAACTACTAGTTCTTGGTTTTCCACATGCTCCATTCTTCAAAAGAGGATGATGGAAGAACTAAAATGGTGAATTTCCACATTAAATTGTCTCATGTTCTCATTATAGATTAATACAGTGGTGCTCAAGTCTGCATCCACCTCAGTTTTAGACAACTTCTATAAAATAATACAACTCTGAGAAAGTATGTCCACTTATTAGGTATTTTCTTTAACAAGAAGTGGTATTTCATATATTCTACTACATGTAAGTAATGTAGTTTTTATTTTATAAAAAAGGACACATTAATGAAAATGGGTCCTTTTGGTCCTGTTACATTTTTTCCCTTTGTAGTATAATAACACTGATTTTAACCCAGGTATTGGTGACAGACCATAGCCAAATGTTATTAATCCTCAAAATAGTGTATTCATACAGTAATTTTAACAATTAGTCTATTATAACTGATAAAACCAATTAGTTAATGACATTGTAGCAATTTGATTAAAAAATAATCATTTTCTCTATTCTCTTTACAGGCCATAATTGAAATGTCTAAGGAACTAAGTTTATCCCAGAGAGGACAAATAATTGGCTTTTCAAGAGAGGGAATGTCCCAATGCCAGATTTCAGCAAAAAATTAACATTTCAAAAGGGGCCATCCAAAGAACTATAAGTAGATATAAAGAATCTGGATCATGCTCTTCAAAGGGCATATGCTACTGCATTGTGATCTGATGATCATTACATCAAGGTTACATCACTGCATGACAGAAAAGCCACAGCTGCACAGATTCAGGACCAGTTGAATGAACAACAGAACTCTCCAATAAGTACAAGTACTATAAAAAGAAGACTCATAAAAGCTGGTCTCCATGGCAGAGTTGTGGTGTCCAAACCATTACTGAGGAAACAAATAAGGCTTAAAGATTGGAGTGAGCAAGAGAATATCGAAATGAAATTTTATTGCAGACAACTGGAAAAAGTTCTTTTTACTGATGAATCAAAAGTGGAACTTTTTGGATCTCATAGAAGAGTTTATGTTAGATGTAGAACCAACGAAAAACTGATAGATCCCTGCATAAAACATTCAGTAAAACATGGCGGAAGCAACATTCAAGTTTGGGGTTGTTTCAGTTATTCTGGAGTTGGAGATCTTCACAGAATCACTTACACTCTCACAAAAGAGAAGTACCACTCCATACTAGTGAGACATGCAATACCATCAGGACTGAGGCTTTGTGGTCAAGGATTCATTTTCCAGCAGGATAATGACCCAAAGCACACTTCTAACCTTTGCATGAACTATCTCAACAAGAAAAAAGATGAAGGTATTCTACAAATTATGAAGTTTCCTCCACAAAGTCCTGATCTCAATCCAATAGAGCATCTTTGGGACCATTTCAAGAGTCTGAAAGCTAAAAAGAATATAACTTCTCTTGATCCTCTCTGGGAGAATGTAGAAGAATGCTGGAATAGCATAGCACAAGATGTTATCCAGAAACTTGTCGAATCTATGCCTCACAGAGTGGAAGCTGTCATTAGAGAAAAAGGAAGTCATATTGATTATTAATAAGATTATGCCATTAAATTGTTAATTTCTTTACTAATTTATAATAATTACATTTAGAAGCAAATAATGTAACAATAAAAAATCAAATTTTGTTGTAATTATCACATACAGTATATTTGTACAATTTACAATAAAATGAATGATTATAAGGTGGATGCAGACTTTTGAATGCCACTGTATATATACAGGGTGTTATCAGATTGTTTCATAAATTATTATCCATATTCAGGTGTCAAAGTGAACAAAAAAGTTCAGATGAACATAAATCCACAATCACTTCATTTCCAAGATACAATGGTTATTCAAAAAGTAAGTTTACAAGGTTAATTACTGGTGCATTATGCATAGCACAATAATGTTGTTGGTAGTACAACATTTTAACATGTTAATTATTCACTACCAATGTTAATGGATAATCATAAGAAACTGAGAGTGGCCTGCAGTGTTTCCTTTCTTTAGTGGTATTCGGTTGAAGGTTCACATTTCCTTGAGTGCATTGTGACAGGTGATGAGACCTGGGTACATCATCACACACCAGAGACTAAACAGGCAACCATGGAATGGAAACATTCAGGGTAAACACAAACCAAAACGTTCAAGATTACACCATCAGCTGGTAAGGTGATGGCAATGATATTTTGGGACCATGGAGACATTTTGCATGTTGAATTCATGCACAAAAGAACAACAATAAATGCCACTTCTTATTGTGAAACTTTACAGTGACTCCACACAGCTATCAGAAGAAAACATCCCAGATTGCTTACTGCAGGTGTGGGGTTCTTGCATAACAATGCACACCCTCACACTGTCAATCAAACATGCCAACTTCTGCAATCGTTCCACTGGGAAGTCATGGATCATCCCTCCCCCAACCAGTGCCGGCCTTAGGGTTGTGCAAACCGTGCGGTCGCACAGGGCCCGCAACTTAGGGGGGCCCGAAAATTTCACAGAAATTTACCATCAACGTCAGAGTGCCAAAATTGGTGTAAATTAATGTAATTTATTTTTTTATCCCAATTAAATTGAATTATCCTATTCCTAATTAAATATTTGATAATAATAAAGTAATAAGTAGTAATAATAGTAAAGGCTGTTGGTCTGTTGGTATTCTGTTACAGGTGCACTTGTATAGTTAAATTTTACTTCTTGTACTTGTTAACAATCTACTAAAATAAAATGATTAGCAATGAAAAACAATTTGACTTGTGTCATGGGGGGCCCCGTACAGTATACTCTGCACAGGGCCCAAAATATCCTAATGCCGGTGCTGCCCCAACAGTCCTGACCTTGCACCAGGCGACATCCATTTGTTTCCAGCCCTAAAGGAACACCTCGGAGGTAAATAATAGGGTGGGTTAAAACAAGTTTTTTTGGCTTTTTTTAAAATGACACTATGCGAGGGTTTTCATTTGGGTTAACAAATAACATATCAAAAGTTGAGCTATGTGTGACCCCCTGTACCCCTCACACGTAGTCCCCCCACTTTTCCCCACTCTTCTAGCTGAGATTTCACAATAAGCTTTGAACCTATTCTGAACATCAATTTAAGATATGTTAAAAATAAGTTAGAAGACCTTATTTGCCCTTATTTAAATCAAATGGATATCTTCTTTATTTATGGATACTTTTGTTTTATGCAGGGTTGCCATATTGGTCAAAATTTCACAAATGTGCAAAAACGTCCAGCAACCCTAATTTTTTAGTGCTTTTTGCAAAAAATTATATTATTTTATTTTTGTTTCAGATTACACTAGTCAACAAAGTTTTTGTCACAGAGATATTTTTACTTGAACTATGTGTAATTTTTTATGTTGATTACGAAAATGAAAACAGAATTTTTCTATCACCCACAGTTTTAGAGTGACACACGAATTTACATTACTTAGGGTTTGAGTGAGAATAGGATAGTCAGGGGGCTTAATCATATAATTGTTCAAATCATTCCAAAAGTGCCATTTTTGGACCACAGGTAGCTATGACCATACTAATTTGAATGTTTGCGGGAGCCAAGCTGGGCTCCCACTGTGGCGGCCATATTGGCCAAATCAAAATGGCTGCTGTCCAAAATGACATCCACTTGAGTACCAATACTAGTACAGGTTACATAGTTAACTTGATAAAAAATAAGAGTCAGCATCAACATCTTTTGCTATTAAACTTTAATATATATGCAAGTACAATCTTCTTTATTCCTTTTACTCACAGTACTGCATCTCATGATAATGTCTATCCAATAGATGGCTGTTCACTGATTAATAGTCGTCATTGTTCAGGCAGCCACCCTCACACTTGCAGAGTGTCGTACATCGAATTCCAGCACCTGATTTGTGGCCAGGAAGGGGTTGCCCAGTTCAGACACCACCTTTGTGAATGACTTGACATCCTTCAAAAACCTAGACTGTAGCCCAGGTGGTGTTTCGTGGTGGCCAGTTGGTCCTTCTGTAAGTTTCTGAGCATTCTCAAACTCTTCTATCATTCTGACACATTCAGGACCTGCCAACATGTACAATGCTAATGCTTCTGTTTTGTCATAGAGGTCAGATGCTCCACCACAGCCCTGCAGTACTTTGTTCATCTGCTCATGAGATTGATCTTTCGCGATGAGGCTGAATGTACGAGCAGACTTTTGGACTGTAAAGTTCCCTTTGAGGTACTCTGCGTACACCTGTGGATGGCTTTCAGCAAGACCAACCATATCTCTGACATGAATCAGCAACCAGCGGGCATAGTTAGTGTGGTCCAGCACAAAGAACCATGGACATAGTTCATCACACACCTGGACATAGAGAGGGAAGTCACCCTCTCTTAATGAGCGCACAAATCGACACATCAATAGCTCAAGCTCAATCACTAGTGACCAATATTTGAACATGTGAACATTTGCAGATTTCCTTGCACACCACATCTCATATGACTCACAAGGCCCCAGCACATTGGATGTGTATTGCAAGTATGCATTTTGCTTCAAATGAGAGAGGGAAACAAGTGACACTTGATGAGCATATCGTGTACGCTTTATGTGGTGATCATCGAGAGCTGACTGGGCACATCCAGAGGAGAGGACATCTGCTTGAGCTAGAGCTGTGTCCCATCCGGAACCTCGAGGCACCTTGCCCATCATCAGCTGACACTTATCCTCGATATGTAAAGCTCCCAACTGCATCACAAACTTATCCTCACCCAGTGTGTCAGGAAACTCCCACTGTAACTGTTTGCATATGGCAAAGAGAGGCTGATCAGCCCCAAGGACAGGGGTTTGACCAGGGTTTGTGAACTCAGTCGTAGTTTTCACAATCTCCATCGTGTGCTTCATCATTGATGCAGAAGCTGCCTTATCAGGAAATAAGGGGAGTATACCAGTCTCTGCCTTTGGCTTTATTGATGCATCATCCATGAGCTGAGAGTTGAAGCCTGACCACATAACCACATCACGTTTTTCAAGCTCACCCTTTTCCAGCACTCTTCCAACATGTGCTATCCATGCATCATCTTTTACTTTGGCACCATTGACCAGGCTGTGGTTCGGCCGAACTTGACCTTCGTTGATTCTGGGCACAAGAATGTCACGGGTGTTGAGTTCGATGGGAGGAACAATTACATAACTATCCGGCAACATGGGTTTTGATGTATCAGATGGATCAAGTGTGATTGCTGGTCGACGAATTCCCAAGTTCTCTTTGGATAGGTGATTGGTCACAGTAATGCATGTTCCATGAAAATCACCACGTGACAAATTTCCCGTTTTGTTGCTGTCCAGATTGTTTACATCATGTGTAGTGAAAACTGAAAGTCTTGTATTTGTGGGTAGAACAATACCGTCTTCAGTGTGTCTCTTGCAAACAGCACGAGCTACCTGTGTTTTGACTTCCATCACACAGTCATATGAGACAGAGAGCCCAAGGTGATGGGCATTCTCTATCTGGTGCTTGAATCTGGCATCTCCATGCAGTTTAATACCATGGTAAAGTGGGAATGGCGTTTCACGATCCCTATTGTGACGGATTTGGGTGCTGTCTGATGAAGATGCATATTTTACTGTGTATCAGCAGTTGGCACAGTGTGCACGCAATCTTTGCCCTTGTGCCCAGTTCAGCATCACTGTTGGATTGCTCTCTACTATGTTTATCGATATTACCTTTAGGACCCTGGAGGACAACATTGATGAAACCTAACAGTGTTTCTTCTATGGGGGACATCAGGCATTGTGGAGAGAATGAACCATTAAATGGCTCTTGTTTCTGAAGGATTCGCTTTCGTAGTGCCATAGCAGCACGTATCAATAACACAGCTTCATCTTGATTGATTTGTGAGGAATGATAGCTTTGTTCTAGCACAGCACCCACTTTTGCCTTGTGGCTAATGAATACATCTCTCCCCTGTGCATAGGAAGCCCACTCAGGAAGATGCTCAAGCAGATGGTCTTTGAATCTTGTTGCATGAGGTTCTCTACCAGAACAGGGATGTCCTAGATCTGACATCATTATCTTGTACATTTCCAGTAAGTCAGACAACTTGTGGACCTCAGACTGAGAGTCATCCACAAATGCCACTAACTGTGCTATGACCATGGGATCAAATGGGGGAGGCTTGGGTTCACTTGAAGATCGACGTTCAACTGCACGAGCTCCATCACGAAGCCGCCAATAGCATTGTACATGATAACATGCATCCATTGCATGTGCATCAGAACCTGCAGTCAAGCGCCCATATAAATGCCAGTTGTTAGTTGTTTTTGCCCAATTCTTCAGATTTTGATCAATGTTGTCACTTAAGGCTCTATGAAGATCATGCTGATCCTCACCCAGACATATGATGCAGAATAATGTTTCTGGAGGTGATAACTTGATCTGAGTTTCTTCAGACTTATCCCAGCTGCACATTCATCTTGTGTGGCCACTTTTCCTCGTGCCCGCTTTACCCTGTAACTGTTGCATGCACTCCTACAACTTTTATGATACACTGCAGCATGTGATTGGAGGGTTGCTGCAATTCCTGAGCCATCATCGAGCTCACTAACCTTGATACCAGATGGAACAGCATTGAGCTGCACAAAATCATTCAGATCTCTTTCAAGAGATGAATATCCCTGTTCTTTTGGCTGTTGTAATGCCTCGTCTTTGCTGGACTGATATAGGCAACACAGTGTCCAATTAATTCCAGTTATGTTAGTAGACATGTTGAGGTATTAATGTTCTACTACACACTACTAACTACACACTAACGAGATCTTCATATCTGCAGGCCTGAAGAGACTAGAATGTGAAGAAGACCACCACTGCATAGACTTGCTTCAGAGGAATACAGGTATGCCAACACCTGCAAAAATAATAAAAAATAGATTAATAGTGGACAAAATGTCAGTAGAAATCCAATGTAAAAGTTAATATAGCTGTTACAACCACAAATCTAAGTGCAATAATTATGTATCATGATTCAATTGACATAAAATGTACATTTCTTATAAAATAATATCAAATGTGGATATATACGACCTGACGTATATCTTGAATTAAAAAACAAATATCAGAACTGGATTCTCTATACTCAAAAACATACAAAAAGTGTCATTATTTGCTGTTCTACTATGATTGGTTGTTATTTTATCGCCCAATGTCAGACCAGATGGCGGCCATCTTGGATTCGTCCATAATGGCCGCCACAGGGAGAGCCCATGTTGGCTCCCGCAAAAAATGAATGCTTATGGTCATATCTACCCCTGGTAAAAAAATGGTACTTTTGGAACAAAGGGAACAATCGGGGTGATTTTTTGGATTAAGCCCCCTGACTAGGAAGGGGGCAGGGTCTGCCCTTTCCTCTTCCTCTGCTTATAAGTTGCTACACGTCATTGTTGACTTTTATTTGTCAGTTACTCATTTGATTTCACTCAGTGAACATCGTGCATGTTATTCATGATTTTCCTTAATCATTTTTTGTGTTAGTGCATTCGTATTGTTTCATGACAGAATGCCCCGCAAGTGTGTCAACCATCCAAACTGTTTCTGTTGTGTGTGCAGAGTTAACACTTAAATTTCAAAGGTGAAATTTCACCCCTCTTGTCAAAAAAGCATACAAACTTTATTTTGGTTGCGAGGTAGGAGATCAGAACAAGATGTGGGCACCTCATATATGCTGTATTACGTCTTTAAGACTTCTGACAGGCTGGCTAAATGGGTCTCGTCAAATGCCGTTTGCTGTTCTGACGATATGGAGAGAGCCGAAAGACCATTAATGGATTGTTATTTCTGCTTAACAAATATACTAGGCATTAATGCAAAATCTAAACATATGGTAGAATACCCAAATTTACCATCAGCCATAAGGCCTGTTTTGCATAATAAACATTTGCCAGTACCAAGGCCACCGGAAGCATGGAGTTTAGATGATGAAAATTAAATTGATGTACAATGGTAATGACGAAGCTCAACATGGTTTACTGATGGATGATGTTCATCCAATGTTTGAACCATCTTGTTCATCAACAGAGCCTCACTTAATATCTCAAGCAGACCTGAGTGAGTTTGTCTGTGATCTGAAATTGTCAAAAGATCAATCCAAACTTTTGGCTTCCAGGTTGAAAGGTTGGAATCTTCAAGAAAAAGGCACTAAGATATCTTTTTACCGCAAGCATCAAAGAAACTTTCTACCCTCTCATGAAAACCTTTGGCCAACAACATGATCCAAATGAATGGCGCCTATTTATTGATTCCTCGAAGCTGAGTTTAAGAACTGTATTACTCCATAATAGCAATAAATACCCTTCAGTTCCAATAGCACATGCTGTACATATGAAGGAATCATACGACAATATGCACCTGCTTGTGAAACATATCCAATATGATAAATACTCTTGGCATATCTGTGGAGACTTGAAAGTGATTGCACTTCTTCTTGGTTTGCAACTGGGTTATACGAAATTCTGTTGTTTCCTCTGTGAATGGGACAACAGAGCACAGGAAAGCCATTACTCAAAGAAACAATGACCATTTTGACAAGTGTTGATTCCAGGGCATAAAAATCTCACCAGTCCACCTCTGCTTAATCCAAAAAAGTTATTTGCCACCACTACATATTAAACTTGGTTTAATGGAAAATTTTGTTAAGGCTATGGATCAAAATGGCGGGGGGGGGGGTGATTAATTAAGTGAAATTATTATTGATTGTTGGTTCAAACTATTGGTTTTTAAGTTCAATTATTGGTTATTAAGTCAAATTAATCATGACATGAAAAAAGTCATCAAATGCAGCCTTTGGATATCCTTCCGAGTTTCCAGCAGCTATGACACCAACAAAAGCAGATGTCGTGAGGCACTACAACTTTGTGCAATGATGAGAAGGGGCTGAATCAAATAAATTTATTAATTTTAATGAATGTTGTAACATAGTAGCAATAGACGTTGAAACCATATGGAGAAGGTTCTCTTTCCCTACAATTAAGTACTAATGGAATCTTTCAGAAAATTGTTAGAGTGATAGAAGCAGCCTCAAAGTTGAACAAGATTCCTATAAACTGAAGAGATAAGAGATTTGAACAAAATGTTTCTGAGTATGATGCTATGTTTGATGTATGTACCTGTGATTGCTATGATAAAGGGATTGATAGAAATGCCTGCTGGTGTAAGGATAAAATAGCAATTGCTGAGTGGGATTCTTTTGAAGGCCAAAAGCAAAGATTAATTAAACCAACTGAGGTCAACTGATAGAAAAGCTGCTTTGATGAGGAAAAGGTCTATTGCTAGAGCTCAAAAAGAACATGAATGCCAAATGAGATCACAAGCAGAATTGACTGAAGCTATCAGAGTTGTCCCTTCAACATCAATGCTAAGAGCATGGAGTTAGAGACCAACCAAGAGGATGAAGACTTCATGCCTGATATAGAGTTAATAGAGAATGAGCAGAACAGATATACCTATGAAAAGTTGGCAGTGACTGCAGATCGTTACAGAGTGAGTTGCAGGGCAGCAGCAGCAATTGTTAATACTGCTTTAAAAGATATGGGAATCCTGGATCAGGGCAACATGATTGATAGAAAGAAGCTGGAGAGGGAAAGAGCATGAGTAGGTAAAAAATTGAGTACCAGGGTTAAATCAGAGAATATTGGAATGGAATGCATTGGCTTTGATGGGAGAAGAGATGACACATTAACCAGGGCAGGCAAGACCAAAGAAGAGCACTACATCATTGTTAAAGAGCCTGGAAATATCTATATAGATCATGTAACACCTGATCATGGAAATGCTTGTTGTGTAGCAGAAGAGCTGATTACTGTAATAGTGGACTCAAAGTTCAGACACTAAAAGCTTTACTATGTGATGGCACTGCTGTGAACATTGGAAGAATCAGCAGAGTAATAAAGCTTGTTGAAATCTATCTGAATAGGTCTGTTCAGTGGCTGGTATGCCTTCTTCATATGAATGAACTACCATTCAGGCACATCTATGAGGTAAGAGATGGAAAAACAACAGGCCCAAGTACTTTCAAGTGTTTAATTGGAAACTGATCTAACAAAACTGGAAATGGTTACTTTTTCTCCTGTTAAAGGAAACATTCATGAAATTCCATCTGTTGTTGTTAAGCAGTGACCAAACATATCTCTACAATATGTGCCTAGCTGTTCAATCTGGAAGAGTCTCCAAAGATCTCACAGAAAGATCTCCTGGTACAATTCATCATGCTCATTGGCTAACTAGAGCAAATAGAATTCTTAGACTATGTGTCAACACCAAATCCAACCCAAAATCTCAAAGATCTAGTAGAAATTATTATGCTATCTTATGCTCCAGGATGGTTTTGGTTTAAGTCACATCCACTGGCATCTGATGGATCATCTAACTTTTGGTACTTAGGGTATCTGCTGAGCGACTTGAAGGAGAAATATAGATTGATCATGGAACTGGTGTTTCAGAATAACTCATACTTTGTAAACCCTGAAAATATTCTACTATCGATGATAACAGACTCAAGAAGAGAAGTTATAGAGGTTGCAATCCAGAGAATCATTTTCTAAAGCACCACATTTTCTGGATCAAGAAACTTTGACCTACCTTGAACTCTTAATTTTGATTCTTCAGACTACACTGAAATGATTGATTAACAGAAAGAGGTAATTTATTCACCTCCACTTCTGAGAAACTTTAGCAATAAGGAACTTTTGCTAGCAAGACAAGAAACACTCAAAATACCAGCCTTTCCTCATCACAGCCAAGAAGTAGAAAGTACTGTGAATCTAGTCATGAATGCATCTGATGTACGAATTGCCAATATAACTTGCCAAAAATATATTCTTAACCTACTGGAATCACGGCAAAGATTGCCTAAATTTGAATGGAAAGGAAAGTGGAATAAATAAACATGCAGTGTTACTTTCAAAATAGCTTAAGTTTATGCATCATGCAAAAGAGCACTTCATTAGGTTATGTTTTTTCTTTTTCTTGTAGAAGACAAGTTCTGTTGTTTAATTTCTCGAAAATGTTATGTAATTCATTAATTTGTCCCTTATTTTTTATCTTAATATGTAGTATACTGTATACTCAAAAACATGTAAAAATGTCATTTTCTTCGAGTTTGAATAAAAAAATAAGAAACAGGAGTTTAATACAGCTGAAACAACTTTTATCCAAGTTTTTACTGAAAAATGTACATTCTGACAAATTGAAACTAAAAACAAAATTTGTGCTGGGGTAGGAGACTTAGGATACACGAAATATTTTACTGGGTGACTACTGTGACCCATACAAAACCCCCACAATGTGTCACTTTTGAATACAAAATATCAATACACCATAATTACAATTTCAAAATGATGCTGATGCAGAAGCAGCTGTACAAAACTGGTTAAAAACTAAGGACCCAACATTTTACTCAACTGGCATTGGGAAGCTTGTGTAATAAGTTGTTGAAATAGTTGTAATAATTACTTGCCCTGTAATAAAAGTTTCTTCAAAATACCTTGTAAACTTACTTTTTGAACAACCCTCGTACATTGCTTTTGTGCCTAGGATGATCCAATTAAAATGAAAGTCATTAAAGTTTATCAGAGTTTATTTACAGCAAGTGCTCAAAATCCTTAGTGGTAGATTGGGTGGCAGGCCACCCAGGACTCTGGACCTAAATGCAATTGACTTTTTCTTGTGGAGCTAATTAAAAAGTTTTGTTTATACAAGAAAAGTTAATAACATCGATGAATTCTAGCAATGTGTTCAAGACTGTTCAAAAACAATATGCAACCATGTAGGTTTTTCTGAGCGTATGTGGGCAAAATTTTCAATGATGCATTGAAGCATGTACTCTAATGCAGGGAAACCATTTGAGCACTTGCTGTAAATAAACTTTGATAAACTTTAATGACTTTCATTTTAACTGGATCATCCTTGGCATAAAAGCAATGTACAGTATCTCGGAAATGAAGCGATTGCAGATTTATGGTTCATAGGAATGTTTTTGTTCACTTTGATGTCCTGAATATGTATACTAATTTATGAAACAATTTGATAACATCTTTCCTGTGTGTGTGTGTGTGTGTGTGTGTGTGTGTGTGTGTGTGTGTGTGTGTATATATATATATATGTATATATATATATATATATATATTTTTTTTTTTTTTATTTTTTTTTTAAGTTTGGGAAGAACTGATTCGCCTCTATTTAAAAGGGCATATCTCAGTGGAAAAACAAAGAAAAAGTGAGAGGAAAGACAGAGGAAAAAGAAAGGGTGGAGGGGACAGTCAAAGTGGAAAAAGACCAAGGATGACAAGGACTGCTGGGTCGAGCCCCATCATCCTTGGGTGCTAGGGCCGGGAGGGCGCACGTGAAACCTCCAGGAACAAGCACGTACAAACGAGGACAAAGAGCACTCAAGAGCACGAGCTTAGAACCCCCTTGCGGGGATATATATATATATATATATATATATATATGTGTGTGTGTGTGTGTATATATATATATATATATATATATTATATATATATATATATATATATATATATACAGTGCCCGCGAAAAGTATCCGATCACCCTTGAAATTTGTATTTTTTACATAAAAAACAATGTTTAAATGTATACTAACCTTATATTAGTATTTTGTCATCTGTCCTTTGGTTTG